>JARHVA010007481.1:92500-282500 GCA_037957365.1 Torreya grandis | reverse complement strand
CATAGGCTATATTGTAAAGTGTGCTAAAGAGTAAGAGAGCAAAATATTACTTCTTTTTTTGTGTGAAGAGAGCATGGTGTGTTACTCCTAGTGCCACAGTGCCAAGTGTGGGTGCTAGTTTTGGAGAATCAGAAGGGTTCTTCATGTATGTAGGATCTTGGTCAGCAGGGTGTGTATGGCTACTATTGGAGATCTACATGGGTAAGTAAGATCATTGATCTGTAGGTGTATGTGTGTGTATGATCCAAGTTTACAGGTGTGTAGAACCAGAATGATTTGTAGGTGTGCAAGATCAGGGAGGATAGTAACACAATAGGGATCAGGATCAGGTAGGATCTACTTGGAGTATGGTGTGTTCTCGATTATAGAGCAAGAGAGGAAGGCAAGGTAGTTCCTTCCATAAGTAAGATCAGATTGGGTTGCAGGTTGTTGTAGTTTAGGGGAGATTTACTTGGAGTGCATGGAGTACTTGTGGAGTGTGTGGAGCACTGGAGTACTAGCACTAGTGGATACTGACTGGTTGGAGGTGAACACCAACTCTGTGTATGAGTTGTGTGTTGGGACCATAAGAGAGAGAGCTTTGAGGAAAGAAGTACTATTCACTTGAGGTGTGGGAAGCCTCTGAGAGGTGGTGAAGAAGAAGTGGCATCTTCTTTATTGTATTCTTTTCTGTATGAGTATTAATACAAGTTGTGTATTGTCACTCATATTCTGTGTTGTTTTTGGTTTCTAGTTACTTTTTACTTCTAGTTAATTCCACATCTTAAGTTGCTTGTATATGGTAATCAATTGTGTGATTCCATGGGTTCCTAACAGTTGGTATCAGAGTTAAGGTTATAGGGAGTAGGTTTTGTGTTTGGTTATAAGGCACTCTCTGGGGTTTTTGATTGAGTGGGAGTATAGCAATGGCAAAAAAAAGTTAGCTATGAATGGAGAAACTGAAAAGCATAAATGGTCAATTACGGTCCTATGGAAAGAAAGAGCAGGTAAAGAAAGATTATTGGTTGGTAGCAGATCAGCATGAAGAAGCAGATGTTGCATGTATTGTTGCACAAGATGCTCTGGATAAAGTTGAATCTTGTTTTACAGATTTTGTTGCCTCTTTCCATGCAACCCCAGGTAGAGGGGTTGGTGAGCCTTGTCAGATTATTGGCAAAGGGGAAGTGTTGCTGAAATTGCAGGTGGCCAACACATGGGTGTTGAAGAAGGTCTTATAGGTCCTAGTCTGGGAGATGTGGCTAATTACTTTAGGAAAGTTGGGTGATGAGAGATGCACAAGAACTCTCATTGCAGATGCACTTGAATTAACAGGTGGTAAGAAAGCAGGTATCCTTTATCTACTTGCTTATATTACTAATTCTTCTTTTGTTGCGAAGACGTGGCTTTGTAGGCTTGGTCACATGAGCAAGAAGGAGATGCATGTTATTAAACGGAAGATAGATGTGTTTGACAGACTTAAAAAATGGAAAGCCTTGGTGTTCTTAGAGAAGATGACGAAAAAATACAAGTGGATGGGGCTAGATACTTCTGAGCAGGGTAGTTTGGACATGGGTTTTGATTCAAAGGATCTCATAGGTAAAAAATCATCACTCACAAGTGAACACAGGTACCAGCATCGGTTAAGGGTAACCATCATCGAATAAATAGGTGCCGATGTCGATCATGTGCAAATTGAAGCTGGTGATATCGAGCAGGGTAAGATCAATGTCGGTCAGAAGCACTGATGTTGACAATAGGTAAGACCAACGTCGGTAGGAGGATCGACATCAACAATAGGGACACCGATGTTGACATAGTTGGTAGTTAGGACAGGTGCATGGAAACTAATGTCGATCAGATGCAGACTGTGTGGTGACTGAGGTTGGTCAGTGTAACAGATTTTGGGTAGACATCAAGCTATCAAGGAGTCTCAAACACCCATATGGAGGATTGAAAGTGGTAAGTAAGCCTCAAATTCATTGTTACTCTTCTTTATACTAGTTGTTTACTGTAGAGTAGGAAGGATATAAGAAAAAGTGGGAGCATGGAAATAATATGATGTAGGACCAAATGGGATATTTGGTATAGTTGCCAGCCGAAAGAAAGCACATAGATGAATGGATTCCTTAGTTGAAGAATAGAGAGAATGGACACGTGAGATGGAAGGCCAGGTCATATGGTCTTAAGGAAGCTACATGATAGTGGTATAGTTTTGATAGGTGGAAGACAAACTAGGGATTTAGTCAATGTCAATGTAACCATTGTGTTTGTCTTAATAGGTGGATGATGAGTTGTAACATTATCTTGTTACTGTATGTGGATGGTTTGCTAGCAGGTTTGGACATACAAGTTTTTGATGAGCTAAAGGTAAGATTAGTTCAGTGGTTTACCATGAAGGATTTAAAGTAACAAAATTCTTTGGCATGAGAGACATGGAAGATCACAGGTTGATTTTGTCTCTAGTGGGAGTTGATGTGAATCAGGTGTTGACAAGGTTCATTATGCAGGATGCAGAACCAGAGCACACCAAGGGCTAGATAGTTTAGTGTCTGAAATCACATGAGGTTTGGTATAGGCTTGAGTTTACCCAAGCAGTGCGTGTTGTCAGAGAGTTAGGAGCCAATTCGAGGAAGTGGGTTCTTAGGTATTTGAGAGGGACCAGCAGCAGGGATTCATGCTATGTAGGGTCAGGACTTCACTACATGGGTTTTTAGGTTCAGATGTGGTAGGGTACTCAGATGACAGGTGGTTCACCATAGGATGTGTGGTGGGTGGTCTTCAGGGTTGAGCTTAAAGAGGGATACAAGCTAGGAAATAGATTAGATGGGGTACAGGTACAGGTATAGTATAACTATTTATCTCCAAGTGGGAGATTGTTAGGTTGTAGAGCTAAAAGATTCACTGATGTAGACATGGAGGAGGTCATTGGGAGAGGTTGTTGAGTGTCACAGACACTGGCATTAGTCAAGCCAACTGACATCAATAATATTATATAGGAAGAGCAACTGATGTCGGTCAAGGATCAGCCAGTGTCAGTCACCTCCAGGCAGATAGGGACCGATGTCAGTCACCTGTAAAGTTTAAAACTGTGAGTATTACAGATAGTTAACGAACTGGGTGTTTGCATGATGAGAGCCAATTTTAGACTCAAAGCTGTAGATCTAATTATTGTAATTAAGTGTCTAATTATTGTTTGCATGAGATCTATTTAAGAGACTCATAAGCTATATTGTAAAGTGTGCTAGAGAGTAAGAGCTCCTTCTATGTGTGAAGAGAGCATGGTGTGTTCCTCTTAGTGTCACAATGCCAAGTGTGGGTGTTGGTTTTGGAGAATCAGAAGGGTTCTTCATGTATGTAGGATCTTGGTTAGCAGGGTGTGCATGGCTACTTTTGAAGATCTACATGGGTAAGTAAGATCATTGATCTGCAGGTGTATGTGTGTGTATGATCTAGGTTTGTAGGTGTGCAGAACCAAATTGATTTTCAAGTGTGTAAGATCAGTGAGGACAACAACACAATAGGGAGCAAGATCAGGCAGGATCTACTTGGAGTATGGTGTGTACTCGACTATAGAGCAAGAGAGGAAGGCAAGGCAGTTCCTTCCATAAGTAAGATCAGATTGGGTTGTAGGTTGTTGAAGTTCAAGGGAGATCTATTTGGAGTGCATGGAGTACTTGTGGAGTGTGTGGAGCACTAGAGTACTGGCAGTAGTGGATACTGACTGGTTGGAGGTGATCACCAACTCTGTGTTTGAGTTGTGTGTTGGGACCATAAGAGAGAGAGCTTTGAGAAAAGAAGTATTGTTCACTTGAGGTGTGGGAAGCCTCTGAGAGGTGGTGAAGAAGAAGTGGCATCTTATTTATTATATTCTTTTTTGTATGAGTATTAATACAAGTTTTGTATTGTCTCTCATATTCTGTGTTGTTTCCAGTTTCTAGTTACTTATTACTTCTGGTTAATTCTACATCTTAAGTTGCTTGTATATGGTAATCAATTGTGTGCTTCCATGGGTTCTTAAAAGTTGGTATCAGAGCTAAGGTTGCAGGGAGTAGGTTTTGTGTTTGGTTACAGGCATTCTCAGGGGTTTCTAATTGAGTGGGAGTATAACAACAGCAGAAGAAAGTAAGCTATGAATGGAAAAACTAAAAATCACGAATGGTCAATTACGGTCCTATGGAAAGAAAGAGCAGGTAAAGAAATATTGTTGGTTGGTAGTAGATCTGCATGAAGAAGCAAATGTGGTAGGTATTGTTGCACAGGATGCTCTGGATAAAGTTGAATCTTGTTTTATAGATTTTGTTTCCTCCTTCCATGTAGCCCCAGGTAGAGGGGTTGGTGAGCCTTGTCACATTATTGGCAAAGGGGAAGTGTTGCTAAAATTGCAGGAGGCCAACACATGGGTGTTGAAGAAGGTCATGCAGGTCCCAGTCTTAGAGATGCAGCTAATTACTTCAAGAAATTTGGGTGATGAGAGATGCAAAGGACCTCTGACAGCGGATGCACTTGAATTAGCAGGTGGTAATAAAGCAGGGATCTTTTATTTACATGCTTATATTACTGATTCTTCTTCTATTGCGAAGACGTGGATTTGTATGATTGGTCACATGAGCAAGAAGGAGATGCATGTTCTTAAGCGGAAGAAAGATGTGTTTGACAGACTTAAGAACTGGAAAGCCTTGGTGTTCTTGGAAGAGATGACAGATAGAGACAAGTGAATGGGGTTGGATACTTCTGAGCAGGGCAATTTGGACATGGGTTTTGATTTAAATGATCTCACAGGTAAAAATTCATCACTCACAGGTGAACACAGGTACTAACATCAGTTAAGAATAACTGGCATCGAACAGACAGGTGCTGATGTCGGTCATGTGCAGACTGAAGCTGGTGATGTCAGGCAGGGTAAGACCGATGTCGATCAGAAGAACTAATGTCAGCAATAGGTAAGACCAATGTTGGTTAGGAGGGCTGACATCGGCAATAGGGACACTGACATCGACAGAGTTGGTAGTCAGGACAGGCACATGGAAACTGACGTCGGTTGGATGCAGACTGTGTGGTGAATGAGGTCGGTCACTGTAATGGATTTTGGGTGGATAGCAAGCTGTCAAGGAGTTTCAAATGCCCATATGGAGGACTAAAAGTGGTAAGTAAGCCTCAAATTTTTTATTCCTCTTCTTTATTCTAGTTACTGACTGTAGAGCAGGAAGGATCCAGGAAATAGTGGGAGCATGGCAGGAATATGATGTAGGACCAAATGGGAGATTTGGTAGGGTTGCCAGCCGGAAGAAATCATAGAGATGAATGGATTCCTTAGTTGAAGAATAGAGAGAATAGACATGTGAGATGGAAGGCCAGGTCATATGGTCTTGAAAAAGCTGCAGGACAGTGGTACAGGTTTTGATAGGTGGAGGACAAAGCAGGGCTTTAGTCAATGTTAGTGTAACCATTGTGTTTGTCTTACCAGGTGGATGATGAGTCACGAAATTATCCTATTACTGTATGTGGATGGTTTGCTATCAAGTTTAGATATATAGGGTTTTGTTGAGCTAAGGATAAGATTAGTATAGTGGTTTGCCATGAAAGATTTGGAGCAATGAAATTCTTTGGCATGAGAGACATGGAAGATCACAGGTTGATTTTGTCTCCAGTGGGAGCTGATGTGAATCAAGTGTTGGCAAGGTTCATTATGCAAGATGTAGAGCTAGAGCACACTAAGGGTTGGATAGTTCAGTGTCTGAAATCACATGAGGTCTGGTATAGGCCTGAGTTTACCCAAGCAGTGGGTGCTGTCAGAGAGTTAGGAGCCAATTCAAGGAAGTGGGTTCTAAGGTATTTGAGAGGGACCAAGAGTAGGGATTCATGCTATGCAGGGAAAGGACATCACTACATGGGTTTGTAAGTTTAGATGTGGTAGGGTACTTGGATGACAGGTGGTTCACCATAGGATGTGTGGTGGGTGGTCTTTAGATTTGAGCTTGAAGAGGGATACAAGCCAGTAAACAAATTAGACGGGGTATAAGTATAGGTATAGTGCAGCTATTTATCTCCAAGTGGGAGATTTTTAGGTTTTAGACCTAAAATCTTCACTGATGTATACATGGAGGAGGTCATTGGGAGAGGTTGTTGAGTGTCACAAACACTGGTGTCAGTCAGGCCAACTGACGTCGGTAGGATTAGACAGGAAGAGCAACCGACGTCGGTCAGGGATCGGTCGATGTCGATAACCTCCAGGTAGACAGGGACCAACGTCGGTTACCTATGTAGTTTAGAACTATGAGTATTATAGACAATTAGTTAATGAACCAAGTGTTTGCATGATGAAAGCCAATTTTAGACTCAGAGCTGGATATCTAATTATTGTAATTAGGTGTCTAATTATTGTTTACATGAGATCTATTTAAGAGACTCATAGGCTATATTATAAAGTTTGCTAGAGAGTAAGAGAGCAAAATATTAGCTCCTTCTGTGTGTGAAGAGAGCATGGTGTGTTCCTCCTAGTGCCACAGTGCCAAGTGTGGGTGTTGGTTTTAGAGAATCAAAAGGGTTCTTCATGTATGTAGGATCTTGGTCAGTAGGGTGTGCATGGCTACTTTTGGAGATCTACATGGGTAAGTAAGATTATTGATCTGCAGGTGTATGTGTGTGTATGATCTAGGTTTGTAGGTGTGAAGAATCAGACTGATTTCCAGGTGTGCAAGATCTTGGAGGACAGCAACACAACAGGGAGCAAGATCAGGCAGGATCTACCTAGAGTACAGTGTGTACTCAGTTATAAAGCAAGAGAGGAAGGCAAGGTAGTTCCTTCCATAAGTAAGATCAGATTGGGTTGCAAGTTGTTGTAGTTTAGGGGAGATCTACTTGGAGTGTGTGGAGTAATTGTGGAGTGCGTGGAGCACTGGAGTACTGGTAGTAGTGGATACTGACTGGTTGGAGGTGAACACCAACTCTGTGTATGAGTTGTGTGTTGGGACCATAAGAGAGAGAGCTTTGAGGAAAGAAGTACTATTCACTTGAGGTGTGGGAAGCCTCTCAGAGGTGGTGAAGAAGAAGTGGCATCTTCTTTATTGTATTCTTTTCTGTATGAGTATTAATACAAGTTGTGTATTGTCTCTCATATTTTGTGTTATTTTTGGTTTCTAGTTACTTGTTACTTCTGGTTAATTCTACATCTTAAGTTGCTTGTATATGGTAATCAATTGTGTGCTTCCATGTTTTCCTAACAGTTGGTATCAGAGCTATGGTTGTAAGGAGCAAGTTTTATGTTTGGTTATAGGGCACTCTCAGGGGTTTCTAATTGAGTGTGAGTATAGCAACGGTAGAAAAAAGTAAGCTACGAATGGAGAAACTGAAAAGCACGAATGGTCAATTACAGTTCTATGAAAAGAAAGAGCAGGTAAAGAAAGATTGTTGGTTTGTAGTAGATCATCATGAAGAAGCAGATGTTGCAGGTATTGTTGCACAAGATGCTTTGGATAAAGTTGAATCTTGTTTTACAAATTTTGTTGCCTCTTTCCATGTAGCCCTAGGAAGAGGGGTTGGTGAGCCTTGTCAGATTATTGGCAAAGGGGAAGTGTTGCTAAAATTGCAGGCAGCCAACACATGGGTGTTGGTCATGTAGGTCCCAGTCTTGGAGATGTAGCTAATTACTTCAAAAAAGTTGGGTGATGAGAGATGCACAAGAACTCTCACAACGGATGCACTTGAATTAGTGGGTGGTAAGAAAGTAGGTATCCTTTATCTACTTACTTATTTTACTAATTCTTCTTCTGTTGTGATGACATGGCTTTGTAGGCTTGGTCACATGAGAAAGAAGGAGATGCATGTTCTTAAGCAGAAGACAGATGTGTTTGATAGGCTTAAGAATTTGAAATCCTTGGTGTTCTTGGAGGAGATGACGGACAGAGACCAGTGGATGGGGCTGGATACTTCTGAGCAGGGCAGTTTGGACATGGGTTTTGATTTAGAGGAGCTCATGGATAGAAAGTCATCATTCACATGTGAACATAGGTACTGGCATCAGTTAAGGGTAACTAGCATTGAACAGATAGGTGTCGATGTCGATCATGTGCAGACTGAAGCTGGTGATGTCAGGCAGAGTAAGACCGACGTTGATCAGAAGGACTGACGTCAACAATAGGTAAGACTGACGTCGGTCAGGAGGACTGACGTCGGTCAAGAGGACTGACGTCGGCAATAGGGAGACCAACATCAGTAGAGTTGGTAGTCAGGACAGGGGCATGGAAACTGACATCGGTCAGATGTAAACTGTGTGGTGATTGAGGTTGGTCACTATAACAGATTTTAGGCAGACAACAAGCTATCAAGGAGTCTCAAATACCCATATGGAGGACTTAAAGTGGTAAGCCTCAAATTCATTGTTCCTCTTGTTTATACTAGTTGCTGAATGCAGAGCAGGAAGGATCTAGGAAATAGTGGGAGCATGGTAGGAATATGATGCAGGAACAAATGGGAGATTTGGTAGGGTTTCCAGCTGAAAGAAAGCATAGAGACGAATGGATTCCTTAGTTGAAGAATAGAGAAAATGGACACATGAGATGGAAGGCCAGGTCATATGTTCTTGAAGAAGCTACAGGACAGTGGTATAGGTTTTGACAAGTGGAGGACAAAGTAGGGCTTTAGTCAATATCAATGTAACCATTGTGTTTGTCTTACTAGGTGGATGATAAGTCACGACATTACCATGTTATTGTATGTGGATGGTTTGCTAGCAGGTTTAGACATATAGGGTTTTGCTGAGCTAAGGGTAAGATTAGTTCAGTGGTTTGCCATGAAAGATTTGGAGCAATAAAATTCTTTGGCATGAGAGACATGGAAGATCACTGGTTGATTTTGTCTCCAGTGGGAGCTGATGTGAATCAAGTGTTGGTGAGGTTCATTATGCAAGATGTAGAACTGGAGCACACTAAGGGCTGGACAGTTTAGTGTTCAAAATCACATGAGGTATAGTATAGGCCTAAGTTTGCCCAAGCAGTGGGTGCTGTTAGAGAGTTAGGAGCCAGTTCGAGGAAGTGGGTTCTCAGGTATTTGAGAGAGACCAGCAATAGAGATTCATGCTATGCAGGGTCAGGAATTCACTACATGGGTTTATAGGTTCGGATGTGGCAGGGTACTCAGATGACAGGTGGTGCAGCAAAGGATGTGTGGTGGGTGGTCTTCAAGGTTGAGCTTAAAGAGGGATACAAGGTAGGAAATATATTAGATGGGGTACAGGTATAGGTACAATATAGCTATTTATATCCAAGTGGGAGATTGTTAGGTTGTGGAGCTAAAAGCTTCATTGATACAGACATGGAGGAGTTCATTAGGAGAGGTTGTTGAGTGTCACAGACACCTATGTCAGTCAGGCCAACTGACGTCAGTAAGACTAGATAGGAAGAACAACTGACATCGATCAGGGATCGGCCAGCATCAGTCACCTCCAGGTAGACAGGGACCAACGTTGATTGCCTGTGTGGTTTAGAATTGTGAGTATTATGGATAGTTAGTTAGCGAACCAGGTGTTTACATGATGAGAGCCAATTTTAGACTCAAAGCTATGGATCTAATTATTGTAATTAGTTGTCTAATTATTGTTTGCATGAGATCTATTTAAGAAACTCCTAGGCTGTATTGTAAAGTGTGCTAGAGAGTAAGAGAGCAAAATATTTGCTCCTTTTGTGTGTGAAGAGAGCATGGTGTGTTCCTCCTAGTGCCACAGTACCAAGTGTGGGTGTTGGTTTTGGAGAATCAGAAGGGTTCTTCATGTATGTAGGATCTTAGTCAGCAGGGTGTGCATGGCTACTTTTGGAGATTTACATGGGTAAGTAAGATCATTGATCTGCAGGTGTATGTGTGTGTATGATCTAGGTTTTCAAGTGTGCGGAACCATATTGATTTTTCAGTGTGGAAGATCAGGGAGGACAGTAACATAAAAGGGATCAGGATCAGGCAGGATCTACTTGGAGTATGGTGTGTACTCAGTTATAGAGAAAGAGAGGAAGGTAAGGCAGTTCTTTCTATAAGTAAGATCAGATTGGGTTACAGGTTGTTGCAGTTAAGGGGAGATCTACTTGGAGTGTGTGGAGTACTTGTGGAGTGCATGGAGCACTAGAGTACTAGCAGTAGTGGATACTGACTAGTTAGAGATCAACAGCAACTCTGTGTTTGAGTTGTGTGTTGGGACCATAAGAGAGTGAGAGAGCTTTGACGAAAGAAGTACTATTCACATGAGGTGTGGGAAGCCTCTGAGAGGTGGTGAAGAAGAAGTGGCATCTTCTTTATTTTATTCTTTTTTGTATGAGTATTAATACAAGTTGTGTATTGTCTCTCATATTCTGTGTTCTTTTTCATTTCTAGTTACTTGTTACTTCTGGTTAATTCTGCATCTTAAGTTGCTTGTATATGGTAATCAATTTTGTGCTTCCACATGTTCCTAACAGTTGGTATCAGAACTAAGGTTGTAGGGAGCAGGTTTTATGTTTGGTTACAAAGCACTCTCAGGAGTTTCTGATTGAGTGGGAGTATAACAATGGCAGAAGAAAGTAAGCTACGAATGGAGAAACTAAAAAGCATGAATGGTCAATTACGGTCCTATGAAAAGAAAGAGTAGGTAAAGAAAGATTGTTGGTTGGTAGCAGATCAACATGAAGAAGTAGATGTTGTAGGTATTGTTGCACAGGATGCTCTAGATAAATTTGAATCTTGTTTTATAGATTCATTTGCCTCTTTCCATGCAGCCCCAAGTAGAGGGGTTGATGAGCCTTGTCAGATTAGTGGCAAAGGGGAAGTGTTTCTGAAATTGCAGGCGACCAACACATAAGTGTTAAAGAAGGTCATGTAGGTCCTAGTCTTGGAGATGCAGCTAATTGCTTCAATAAATTTAGGTGATGAGAGATGCACAAGAACTTTCACAATGAATGTACTTGAATTAGCAGGTGGTAAGAAAGTAGGTATCCTTTATCTACTTACTTGTATTACTGATTCTTCTTTTATTGCAAAGACATGGCTTTGTAGGCTTCATCGCATGAACAAGAAGGAGATGCATGTTCTTTAGCGGAAGACAAATGTGTTTGACAGACATAAGAACTGGAAAGCCTTGGTGTCCTTGGAGGAGATGACAGACAGAGACCAGCAGATGGGGTGGATACTTCTAAGCAGGGCAGTTTGGACATGGGTTTTGATTCAAAGGGGCTCACAGGTAAAAAGATATCACTCATAGGTGAACACAGGTACTGACATCAGTTAAGGGTAACTGACGTTGAATAGACAGGTGCCAATGTCGATCATGTGCAGAACGAAGCCAGTGATGTTGGGTTGGGTAAGACCGACATCGGTAAGAAGGACCAATGTCAGCAATAGGTAAGACCGATGTTGGTCAGGAGGATTGATGTCAGCAATAGGGAGACCTATGTTGGTAGAGATTGTAGTCAGGACAGGGGCATGGAAACTGACGTCGATCAGATGCAGACTATGTGGTGACCTAGGTCGGTCACTGTAATGGATTTTAGGCAGACATCAAGCTATCAAGGAGTCTCAAATGCCCATATGGAGGACTGAAGTGGTAATTAAGCCTCAAATTCATTGTTCCTCTTCTTTATACTAGTTTCTGATTACAGAGCAAGAAGGATTCAAGAAACAGTGGAAGCATTATAGAAATATGATGCAGGACCAAACAGGAGATTTGGTAGGGTTGTCAACTGGAAGAAATCACATAGACGAATGGATTCCTTAGTTGAAGAATAGAGAGAACAGACACGTGAGATGGAAGGCCAAGTCATATGGTCTTGAGGAAGTTGTAGGATAGTGGTACTGGTTTTGATAGGTGGAGGACAAAGTAGGGCTTTAGTCGATATCAGTGTAACCATTATGTTTGTCTTACTAGGTGGATGATGAGTCACAACATTATCTTATTACTATATGCGGATGGTTTGCTAGCAGGTTTGGACATATAGGGTTTTGCTGAGCTAAGGGTAAGATTAGTTGAGTGATTTGCCATGAAGGATTTAGAGTAATGAAATTCTTTGACATGAGAGACATGAAAGATCACAGGTTGATTTTGTCTCCAGTGAGAGCTGATGTAAATCAGGTGTTGGTGAGGTTTATTACATAGGATGTAGAACCAGAGCACACTAAGGGCTAGACATTTCAGTGTCTAAAATCACATGAGGTCTGGTATAGGCCTGAGTTTTACCAAGCAGTGGGTGTTATCAAAGAGTTAGGAGACAATTCAAGGAAGTGGGTTCTCAGGTATTTGAGAGGGACCAGTAGTAGGGATTCATTCTATGCAGGGTCAGGACTTCACTACATGGGTTTATAGATTTGGATGTGGTAGGGTACTCGGATGATAGGTGGTGCACCACAAGATGTGTGAAGGGTGGTCTTCAGGGTTGAGCTTGAAGAGGGATACAAGCCAAGAAATAGATTAGATGGGGTACAAGTACAAGTACAGTGTAGCTATTTATCTCCAAGTGGGAGATTGTTAGGTTGTGGAGCTAAAAGATTTACTGATGTAGACATGGAGGAGGTCACTGGGAGAGGTTGTTGAGTGTCACAGACACAGACGTCAATTAGGCCAATCAATGTCGATAGGATTAGACAGGAAGAGCAACCAACATCGGTCAGGGATCGGCCAGCGTCGATCAACTCCAGGCAGATAGGGACCAACGTCAGTCACCTGTGTAATTTAGAACTATGAGTATTAGAGAGAGTTAGTTAATGAACTAGGTGTTCGCATGATGAGAGCTAATTTTAGACTCAAAGCTGTAGATCTAATTATTGTAATTAAGTGTCTAATTATTGTTTGCATGAGATCTATTCAAGAGACTCATAGGCTATATTGTAAAGTATGCTAGAGAGTAAGAGAGAAAAATATTAGCTCCTTCTGTGTGTGAAGAGAGCATGGTGTGTTCCTCCTAGTGCCATAGTGCCAAGTGTGGGTGCTAGTTTTGGAAAATCAGAAGGATTCTTCATGTATGTAGGATCTTGGTCAGTAGGGTGTGCATGGCTACTTTTGGAGATCTGCATGGGTAAGTAAGATCATTGATCTGTAGGTGTATGTGTGTGTATGATCCAGGTTTGCAAGTGTGTAGAACCAGATTGATTTGCAGGTGCGCAAGATCAGGGAGGACAATAACACAATAAGGAGCAGGATCAGGCAAGATCTACTTGGAGTATGGTGTGTACTCAGTTATAGAGCAAGAGAGGAAGGCAAGGTAGTTCCTTCCATAAGTAAGATCGGATTGGGTTACAAGTTGTTGCAGTTTAGGGGAGATCTACTTAGAGTGCATGGAGTAATTGTGAAGTGCGTGGAGCACTAGAGTACTGGCAGTAGTGGATACTGAATGGTTGGAGGTAAACAACAACTCTATGTTTGAGTTGTGTGTTGGGACCATAACAGAGAGAGCTTTGAGGAAAGAAGTATTATTCACTTGAGGTGTGGGAAGCCTCTGAGAGGTGGTGAAGAAGTGGCATCTTCTTTATTGTATTCTTTTATTTATGAGTATTAAAACAAGTTGTGTATTGTCTCTCATATTCTATGTTGTTTCTAGTTTCTAATTACTTGTTACTTCTGGTTAATTTTGCATCTTAAGTTGCTTGTATATGGTAATCAATTGTGTGCTTCCATGGGTTCCTAATAGTTGGTATCTGAGCTAAGGTTGTAGGGAGCAAGTTTTGTGTTTGGTTAGAGGGCACTCTTAGGGGTTTCTAATTGAGTAGGAGT
This sequence comes from Torreya grandis, assembly GCA_037957365.1. Lineage (NCBI taxonomy): Eukaryota > Viridiplantae > Streptophyta > Pinopsida > Cupressales > Taxaceae > Torreya > Torreya grandis. Next base: position 268,801 of record JARHVA010007481.1, on the reverse strand, counting down.
ATAACAATGACAAAAGAAAGTAAGCTACGAATGGAAAAACTGAAAAGCACGAATGGTCAATTACAGTCCTATGGAAAGAAAGAGCAGGTAAAGAAAGATTGTTGGTTGGTAGTAAATCAACATGAAGAAGTAGATGTTGCAAGTATTATTACACAGGATGCTTTGAATAAAGTCGAATCTTGTTTTACAGATTCTGTTGCCTCTTTCTATGCAGCCCCAAGTAGAGGGGTTGGTGAGCCTTGTCAGATTATTGGGAAAGGGGAAGTGTTGCTGACATTGCAGGTGACCAACACATGGGTGTTGAAGAATGTCATGCAGGTCCCAGTCTTGGAGATGCAGCTAATTGCTTCATGAAATTTGGGTGAAGAGAGATGCACAAAAACTCTCACAATGGATGCAATTGAATTAGCGGGTGATAAGAAAGCAGGTATCCTTTATCTACTTACTTATATTACTAATTCTTCTTCTATTACAAAGACATGGATTTTTAGGCTTGGTCACATGAGCAAGGAGATGCATGTTCTTAAGTGGAAGACAGATGTGTTTGACAGACTTAAGAGCTAGAAAGCCTTGGTGTTCTTGGAGGAGATGACAGACAGAGACTAGTGGATGGGGATGGATACTTCTAAGCAGGGTAGTTTGGACATGTGTTTTAATTAAAAGGAGCTCACGGGTAAAAATTCATCACTCACAGGTGAACACAGGTACCGGCATCAGTTAAGGGTAATCGGCGTCAAACAGACAGGTGTCGATGTTGATCATGTGCAGAACAAAGCTGGTGATGTCAGGCAGGGTAAGACCAATGTCGATCAGAAGGACCAACATCAAAAATAGGTAAGACCAACATCAATCTAGAGGATTGATGAAGGCAACAAGGACACCAATGTCGGTAGAGTTGGTAGTCAAGACAGGCGCATGGAAACTGACGTTGATCGGATGCAGACTATGTGATGACTGAGGTTGATCACTATAACAGATTTTGGGTAGATAGGAAGCTATCAAGGAGTCTAAAATACCCATATGGAGGATTGAAAGTGGTAAGTAAGCCTCAAATTTGTTGTTCCTCTTCTTTATAATAGTTGTTGATTGTAGAGCAAGAAGGATCCAGGAAACAGTGGGAGCATGGCAGGAATATGATGCAGGACCAAATGGAAGAATTGGTAGGGTTGCCAGCTGGAAGAAAGCATAGAGACGAATGGATTCCTTAGTTGAAGAATAGAGAGAATGGACAAGTGAGATGGAAGGCCAAGTCATATGGTCTTGAGGAAGCTACAGAACAGTGGTACAAGTTTTGATAGGTGGAGGACAAAGTAGGGCTTTAGTCAATGTCAGTGTAACCATTGTGTTTGTCTTACCAGGTGGATGATGAGTCAGGATATTATCCTATTACTGTATGTGGATGGTTTGCTAGCAAGTTTGGACATACAAGGTTTTTTTGAGATAAGGGTAAGATTAGTTCAGTGGTTTGCCATGAAGGATTTGGAGCAACAAAATTCTTTAGCGTGAGAGACATGGAAGATCACAAGTTGATTTTGTCTCCAATGTACTCAGTTATAGAGCAAGAGAGGAAGGCAAGGGAGTTCCTTCCATAAGTAAGATCGGATTGGCTTGTAGGTTGTTGCAATTTAGGGGAGATCTACTTGGAGTCTGTAGAGTACTTATGGAGTGCGTGGAGCACTGGAGTACTGGCAGTAGTGGATACTGACTAGCTAGAGGTGAACACCAACTCTTTGTTTGAGTTGTGTGTTAGGACCATAAGAGAGAGAGCTTTGAGGAAAGAAGTATTGTTCACTTGAGGTGTGGGAAGCCTCTGAGAGGTGGTGAAGAAGAATTGGCATCTTATTTATTTTATTCTTTTTTGTATGAGTATTAATACAAGTTGTGTATCATCTCTCATATTCTGTGTTGTTTCTGATTTCTAGTTACTTGTTACTTATGCTTAATTCCGCATCTTAAGTTGCTTGTATATGGTAATCAATTGTGTGCTTCCATGGGTTCCTAACAGTTGGTATCAGAGCTAAGGTTGCAGAGAGTAGGTTTTGTGTTTGGTTACATGGCACTCTCAGGGGTTTCTGATTGAGTGAGAGTATAGCAATGGTAGAAGAAAGTAAGCTACAAATGGAGAAACTGAAAAGCATGAATGGTCAATTACGGTCCTATGAAAAGAAAGAGTAGGTAAAGAAAGATTGTTAGTTGGTAGCAGATCAACATTCAGAAGTAGATGTTGCAGGTATTATTGTACAGGATGCTCTAGATAAAGTTGAAACTTGTTTTACAGATTATGTTGCCTTTTTCCATGCAGCCCCAGGTAGAGGGGTTGGTGAGCCTTGTCAGATTATTGGCAAAGCAGAAGTGTTGTTGAAATTACAGGTGGCCAACACATGGGTGTTGAAGAAGGTCATGTAGGTCCCAGTCTTAGAGATGCGGCTAATTACTTCAGAAAAGTTGGGTGATGAGAGATGCACAAGAACTCGCATAGTGGATGCACCTGTATTAGCGGGAGGTAAGAAAATAGGTATACTTTATCTACTTGCTTATATTATTGATTCATCTTCTGTTGTGAAGACGTGGCTTTGTAGGCTTGGTCACATGAGCAAGAAGGAGATGCATGTTATTAATCAGAAGAAAAATGTGTTTGACAGACTTAAGAACTGGAAAGCCTTGGTGTTCTTGGAGGAGATGACAGACAGAGACCATTGGATGGGGCTAGATACTTCTGAGCAGGGTAGTTTGGACATGGGTTTTGATTCAAAGGAGCTCACGGGTGAAAATTCATCACTCACAGGCAAACACAGGTACCAACATCGGTTAAAGGTAACTGGCATCGAATAGATAGGTGTTGATGTCGGTCATGTGCAAACCAAAGCTGGAGATGTCAGGTAGGGTAAGACCGACATCGGTTAGAAGGACCAACATTGGCAATAGGTAAGAATGAAATTGGTTAGGAGGACCGATGTTGGCAATAGGGACACCGATGTCGATAGAGTTGGTAGTCAGGATAGGTGCATGGAAACCAATGTCAGTCGGATGCAAACTATGTGGTGACTGAGGTCAGTCACTGTAACAAATTTTGGGTGGACTTCAAGCTGTCAAGGAGTCTCAAATGCCCATATGGAGGACTGAAAGTGGTAAGTAAGATTCAAATTCATTATTCCTCTTCTTTATACTAGTTGTTGACTGCAGAGTAGGAAGGATCCAGGAAATATTGGGAGCATGGCAGGAATATGATGCATGACCAAACGGGAGATTTGGTAGGGTTGCCAGCCAGAAGAAAGCACAGAGATGAATGGATTCCTTAGTTGAAGAATAGAGAAAATAGACACGTGAGATGGAAGGCTAGGTCATATGGTCTTTAGGAAGCTGCAGGACAGTGGTACAAGTTTTGACAGGTGGAGGACAAAGCAAGGCTTTAGTCAATGTCAGTGTAACCATTGTGTTTGTCTTACCAGGTGGATGATGAGTCACGACATTATCCTATTACTATATGTGGATGGTTTGCTAGCAGGTTTGGACATATAGGGTTTTGTTGAGCTAAGGGTAAGATTAGTTTAGTGATTTGCCATGAAGGATTTAGAGCAATGAAATTATTTGACATGAGAGACATGGAAGATCATAGGTTGATTTTGTCTCCAGTGGGAGCTGATGTGAATTAGGTGTTGGCAAGGTTCATTATGTAGGATGTAAAACTGGAGCACACTAAGGGCTGGATAGTTCAGTGTTCAAAATCACATGAGGTTTGGTATGGGCCTGAGTTTGCCCATGTAGTGGGTGTTGTTAGAGAGTTAGGAGCCAATTCAGGGAAGTGGTTTCTCAGGTATTTGAGAGGAACCAGCAATAGGGATTCATGCTATGCAAGGTAAGGACTTCACTACATGGGTTTGTAGGTTTGGATGTGGTAGGGTACTCAGATGATAGGTGGTGCACCATAGGATGTGTGGTGGGTGGTCTTTAGGGATGAGATTAAATAGGGATACAAGCTAGGAAACAAATTAGATGGGGTATAGGTACAGGTATAGTGTAGTTGTTTATCTCCAAGTTGGAGATTTTTAGGTTGTGGAGCTAAAATTGTCACTGATGCAAACATGAAGGATGTCATTGGGAGAGGTTGTTGAGTGTCACAGACACCAACGTTGGTCAGGCCAACCAACATCAATAGGATTAGACAGGAAGAGCAACCAATGTCAGATAGGGATCAGCCAGCATCGGTCACCTCCAGGCAGATAGGGACATATGTCGGTCACCTGTTTGGTTTAGAACTGTGAGTATTAAGGATAGTTAGTTAACGAACTGGGTGTTTGCATGATGAGAGCCAATTTTAGACTCAAAGCTATGGATCTAATTATTTTAATTAGGTGTCTAATTATTTTTTCCATGAGATCTATTTAAGAGACTCATAGGCTGTATTGTAAAGTGTGCTAGAGAGTAAGAGAGCAAAATAATAGCTCCTTCTGTGTGTGAAGAGAGCATGGTGTGTTCCTCCTAGTGCCACAGTCCCAAGTTTGGTTTCTAGTTTTGGAGAATTAGAAGGGTTCTTCATGTATGTAGGATCTTGGTCAGCAGGGTGTGCATGGCTACTTTTGGAGATCTACATGGGTAAGTAAGATCATTGATTTGCAGGTGTATGTTTGTGTATGATCCAGGTTTGTAGGTGTGTTGAACTAGATTAAATTTGTAGGTGTACAAGATCAGGAAGGACAACAACACAACAGAGAGTTGGATCAGGTAGGATCTACTTGGAGTACAGTGTGTACTCTGTTATAGAGCAAGAGATGAAGGCAAGGTAGTTCCTTCCATAATTAAGATCAGATTGGGTTGTAGGTTGTTGTAGTTTAGGGGAGATCTACTTAGAGTGCGTGGAGTACTTGTGGAGTGTGTGGAGCACTAGAGTAATGGCAGTAGTGGATACTGACTGGTTAGAGGTGAACACCAACTCTGTGTTTGAGTTAAATGTTGCAACCGTAAGAGAGAGAGCTTTGAGCAAAGAAGTACTGTTCACTTGAGGTATGGGAAGCCTCTGAGAGGTGGTGAAGAAGAAGTGGCATTTTTTTTATTGTATTATTTTTTGTATGAATATTAATATAAGTTGTGTATTGTCTCTCATATTCTGTGTTGTTTTTGGTTTCTAGTTACTTGTTACTTCTGGTTAATTCCGCATCTTAAGTTGTTTGTATATGGTAATCAATTGTGTGCTTCCACAGGTTTCTAACAGTTGGTATCAGAGCTAAGGTTGTAGGGAGCATGTTTTGTGTTTGGTTATAGGGCACTCTTAGGGGTTTCTGATTGAGTGGGAGTATAACAATGACAAAAGAAAGTAAGCTATGAATGGAGAAACTAAAAAGCATGAATGGTCTATTACGACCCTATGGAATGAAAGAGCAGGTAAAGAAAGATTGTTGGTTGGTAGCACATCATCATGAAGAAGCAGATGTTGCAGGTATTGTTCCACAGGATGCTCTTTATAAAGTTGAATCGTGTTTTACATATTTTGTTGCCTCTTTCCATGTAGCCCCAGGTAGAGGGGTTGGTGAGCCTTGTCAGATTATTGGCAAAGGAAAAGTGTTGCTGAAATTGTAGGTAGCCAAAACATGGGTGTTGAAGAAGGTCATGCAGGTCCTAGTCTTGGAGATGCAGCTAATTACTTCAGGAAAGGTGGGTGATGAGAGATGCACAAGAACTCTCACAGTGGATGCACTTGAATTAGTGGGTGGTAAGAAACCAAGTATCCTTTATCTACTTGATTATATTACTGATTCTTCTTCTATTGCAAAGACATGGCTTTGTAGGCTTGGTCACATGAGCAAGAATGAGATGCATGTTCTTAAGCGAAAGACAAATTTGTTTGACAGACTTAAGAACTGGAAAGCCTTGGTGTTCTTGCAGGAGATGACAGACAGAGACCAGTGGATAGGGCTAGATACTTTTGAGCAGGGTAGTTTGGACATGGGTTTTGATTCAAAGGAGCTTATGGGTAAAAAGTCATCACTCACAGGCAAACACAGGTACTGGCATTGGTTTAGGGTAATCAGCATCAAATTGATAGGTGCCGATGTCGGTCATGTGCAAACTGAAGATGGTGATGTCAGGTAGGTTAAGACTAACATCAGTCAGAAGGATCGATGTCAGCAATAGGTAAGACCGATGTCAGTCAAGAGGATCGACGTCAGCAATAGGGACACCAACGTCAATAGAGTTGGTAGTCAGGACAGGTGCATGGAAACTGATGTCAGTCAGATGCAAACTATGTGGTGACCGAGGTCGATCACTGTAACAGATTTTAGGTAGACAGCAAGCTATCAAGGAGTCTCAAATGCCCATATGGAGGATTGAAAGTGGTAAGTAAGCCTCAAACTTGTTGTTCCTCTTCTTTATACTAGTTGATAACTGCAGAGTAGGAAGGATCTAGGAACAAGTGGGAGCATGGAAGGAATATGATGCAGGACCAAATGGGAGATTTGGTTGGGTTGTCAGCTGAAAGAAAGCACAGAGACAAATGGATTCCTTAGTTGAAGAATAGAGAGAATGGACACGTGAGAGGAAAGGCCAAGTCATATGGTCTTGAGAAAGCTACATGACAGTGGTACAGGTTTTGACGGGTGGAAGACAAAGTAGGGCTTTAGTCAATGTCAGTGTAACCATTGTGTTTGTCTTACAAGGTGGATGATGAGTTGTGACATTATCCTGTTACTTTATGTGGATGGTTTGCTAGCAGGTTTGGACATACAGGGTTTTATTGAGCTAAGGGTAAGATTAGTTCAGTGGTTTGCCATGAAGGATTTGGAGCAATGAAATTCTTTGGCATGAGAGACATGGAAGACCACAGGTTGATTTTGTCTCCAGTGGGAGCTGATGTGAATCAACTATTGGTGAGGTTCATTACATAGGATGTAGAAATGGAGCACACTAAGGGCTAGACAGTTCAATGTCCCAAATCACATGAGGTCTGGTATAGGCCTGAGTTTGCCCAACTAGTGGGTGCTGTCAGAGATTTAGGAGCCAATTCAGGGAAATGAGTTCTTAGGTATTTGATAGGGACCAGTAGTAGAGATTCATGTTATGCAGGGTTAGGACTTCACTACATGGGTTTGTAGGTTCGGATGTGGCAGGGTACTCGTATGATAGGTGGTGCACCATAGGATGTGTGGTGGGTGGTCTTCAGGGTTGAGCTTGAAGAGGGATACAAGCCAAGAAACAAATTAGATGGGGTATAAGTACAGGTATAGTTCAGCTATTTATCTCTAAGTGGGAGATTGTTAGGTTGTGGAGCTAAAACCTTCACTGATGCAGACATGGAGGAAGTCATTGGGTGACATTGCTGAGTGTCACAGACACTGGCATTAGTCAGGCCAATATTTCATCAGTAGGATTAGATAGGAAGAACAACTGACGTTGATCAAGGATCAGTTGGCATCAGTCAATTCCAGGCAGACAGGGACCAACGTTGGTCGCCTGTGTAGTTCAGAACTACAATTACTACGGATAGTTAGTTAACGAACCAGGTGTTTGCATGATGAGAGCCAATTTTAGACTCAAAGCTGCAGATCTAATTATTATAATTAGGTTTCTAATTATTGTTTACATGAGATCTATTTAAGAGACTCATAGGTTGTATTGTAAAGTGTGCTAGAGAGTAAGAGAGCAAAATATTAGCTCCTTCTGTGTGTGAAGAGAGCATGGTGTGTTCCTCTTAGTGCCACAGTGCCAAGTGTGGGTGCTGGTTTTAGAGAATCAAAAGGGTTCTTCATGTATGTAGGATCTTGGTCAGTAGGGTGTGCATGGCTACTTTTGGATATCTACATGGGTAAGTAAGATCATTGATCTGTGGGTGTATGTGTGTGTATGATCCAAGTTTGCAGATGTGCAAAACTAGATTGATTTGCAAGTGTGCAAGATCAAGGAAGATAGTAACACAATAGGGAGCAGGATCAGGCAAGATCTACTTTGAGTATGGTGTGTACTCAGTTATAGAGCAAGAGAGGAAGGCAAGGTAGTTCTTTCCATAAGTAAGATCAGATTGGGTTGTATATTGTTGCAATTCAGGGGAGATCTACTTGGAGTGCGTAGAGTACTTGTGGAGTGCATGGAGCACTAGAGTACTAGCAATAATGGATACTGACTGGTTGGAGGTGAACACCAACTTTGTGTTTGAGTTGTGTGTTGGGACCGTAAGAGAGAGAGACCTTTGAGGAAAGAAGTATTGTTCACTTGAGGTGTGGAAATCCTCTGAAATGTGGTGAATAAGAAGTGGCATCTTCTTTATTGTATTCTTTTCTGTGTGAGTATTAATACAAGTTGTGTATTGTCTCTCATATTCTGTGTTGTTTTTGGTTTCTAGATACTTGTTACTTCTGGTTAATTCTGCATCTTAAGTTGCTTGTATATGGTAATCAGTTGTGTGCTTCCATAGGTTCCTAATAGTTGGTATCAGAGATAAGGTTGTAAGGAGCAGGTTTTGTGTTTGGTTACAGGGCACTCTCAGGGGTTACTGATTGAGTGGGAGTATAGGAACAATAGAAGAAAGTAAGCTACAAATGGAGAAACTCAAAAGCATGAATCATCAATTACCATCGTATGGAAAGAAAGAGTAGGTTAAGAAAGATTGTTGGTTGGTAGCAGATCAGCATGAAGAAGTAGATGTTGTAGGCATTGTTGCACATGATGTTCTAGATAAAGTTAAATCTTGTTTTACAGATTCTATTGCCTCTTTCCATGCATCCCCAGGTAGAGGGGCTGGTGAGCCTTATCAAATTATTGGCAAAGGGGAATTGTTGCTGAAATTGCAGGCAACCAACACATGTGTGTTGAAGAAGGTCATGCAGGTCCTAGTCTTGGAGATGCGGCTAATTGCTTTAGTAAAGTTGGGTGATGAGAGATGCACAAGAACTTTCACAATGGATGCACTTGAATTAGAGGGTGGTAAGAAAGTAGGTATCCTTTATCTACTTGCTTATATTACTGATTCTCCTTCTATTGTAAAGACGTGGCTTTGTAGACTTGGTCACATGAGCAAGAAGGAGATGCATGTTCTTAAGCAAAAGATAGATGTGTTTGACAGACTTAAGAACTGGAAAGCCTTGGTGTTCTTGTAGGAGATGATGGACAGAGACCAGTGGATGGGGCTAGATACTTCTGAGTAGGGTAGTTTGGACATGGGTTTTGATTCAAAGGAGCTCATAGGTAAAAAGTCATCACTCATAGGCAAACATAGGTACCAGTGTCGATTAAGCGTAACCGGTGTCAAATAGATAGGTGCTGATGTCGGTCATGTGCAGACTGAAGCCGGTGATGTCAGGTAGGGTAAGACCGACATCAGTCAGAAGGACTGATGTTAGCAATAGGTAAGACTGACGTCGGTTAGGAGGACCGATGTCGGTAATAGGGACACCGATGTTGGCATAGTTGGTAGTCAAGATAAGCGCATGGAAACTGACGTCAGTTGGATGCAGACTGTGTGGTGACTGAGGTTGGTCACTATAATGGATTTTGGACAGACACGAAGCTGTCAAGGAGTCTCAAACACCCATATGGAGGACTGAAAATGGCAAGTAAGCCTCAAATTCATTGTTTCTATTCTTTATACTAGTTGCTAATTGCAGAGCATGAAGGATCTAGGAAACAGTGTGAGCATGGTAGGAATATGATGCAGGACCAAACGAGAGATACTTCTGAGCAGGGCAGTTTGGACATGGACTAGTGGATGGGGCTAGATACTTTTGAGCAGGGTAGTCTGGATGTGGGTTTTGATTCAAAGGAGCTCGAGGGTAAAAATTCATCACTCACAGGCGAACACAGGTAGTAGCCAACACAGGCCAACATCGAACAGACAGGTGCCGATGTCGGTCATGTGCAGACTAAAGCTGGTCATGTCGAGCAAGGTAAGATCAGTGTCGGTCAGAAGGACCAATGTTGGAAATAGGTAAGACCAACGTCAGTTAGGAGGACCAACGTCAGCAACAGGGACACTAATGTTGACATAGTTGGTAGTCAGGATAGGCACATGGAAATTAACGTCAGTCAGATGTAGACTGTGTGGTGATCGTGGTCGATCACTGTAACAAATTTTGGGTAGACAGCAAGCTATCAAGGAGTCCCAAATTCCCATATGGATGATTGAAACTGGTAAGTAAGCCTCAAATTCATTGTTCCTCTTCTTTATACTAGTTGCTGACTACAGAGCAGGAAAGATCTAGGAAAAAGTGGGAGCATGGCAGGAATATGTGTAGGACCAAACAGGAGATTTGGTAGAGTTTCCAGCTAGAAGAAAGCACAGAGATGAATGGATTCCTTAGTTGAATAATAGAGAGAATAGACACGTGAGATAGAAGGGCAGGTCATATGGTCTTGAGGAAGCTACAGGACAGTGGTACAGGTTTTGACAGGTGGAAGACAAAGCAGGACTTTAGTCAATGTTAGTGTAACCATTGTGTTTGTCTTACTAGGTGGATGATGAGTCACAACATTATCCTATTATTGTATGTGGATGGTTTGCTAGTAGGTTTGGACATACAGGGTTTTGCTGAGCTAAGGGTAAGATTAGTTTAGTGGTTTGCTATGGAAGATTTGGAACAATGAAATTCTTTGGCATTAGAGACATGGAAGATCACAGGTTGATTTTATCTCTAGTGGGAGTTGATGTGAATCAAGTGTTCGTGAGGTTCATTACATAGGATGCAGAACTGGAGCACACTAAGGGCTAGACAGTTCAGTGTTCAAAATCACATGAGGTTTGTTATAGGCCTGAGTTTGCCCAAGCAGTGGGTGCTGTCAGAGAGTTAGGAGCCAATTCAGGGAAGTGGGTTCTTAGGTATTTGAGAGGGACCAGCAATAGGGATTCATGATATGTAGGGTTAGGACCTCACTACATGGATTTGTAGGTTTGGATGTGGTAGGGTATTTGGATGATAGGTAGTGCACTACAGGATGTGTGGTGGGTGGTTTTCAGGGTTGAACTTGAAGAGGGATACAAGCCAAGAAATAGATTAGACATGGTACATGTATAGGTATAGTGCAACTGTTTGTCTCCAAATGGGAGATTGTTAGGTTGTGGAGCTAAAAGATTCACTGATGTAGACATGGAGGAGGTCATTGGGAGAGGTTACTGAGTGTCACATACACTGGCATCGGTAAGGCCAACTGACGTCGATAGGATTAGATAAAAAGAGCAACCGATGTTGGTCAGGGATCAGCTGGCATCGATCACCTCTAGGTAGAGAGGGAATGACATCGGTTGCCTATGCAGTTCAAAACTATGAGTATTATGAACAATTAGTTAACAAATCGGGTGTTTGCATGATGAGAGCCAATTTTAGACACAAAGCTATAGATCTAATTATTTTAATTAGGTGTCTAATTATTGTTTACATGAGATCTATTTAAGAGACTCATAGGCTGTATTATAAAGTGTGATAGAGAGTAAGAGAACAAAATATTAGCTCCTTCTGTGTGTGAAGAGAGCATGGTGTGTTCCTCCTAGTGCCATAGTGCCAAGTGTGGGTGCTGGTTTTGGAGAATCAAAAGGGTTCTTCATGTATGTAGGATCTTGGTCAGCAGGGTGTGCATGGCTACTTTTGGAGATCTACATGGGTAAGTAAGATCATTGATCTACAGGTGTATGTGTGTGTATGATCTAGGTTTGCAGGTGTGCAGAACCAAATTGATTTTTAGGTGTGCAAGATCAGGGAGGACAACAACACAACAGGGAGTAGGATCAGGTAGGATCTACTTGGAGTACGGTGTGTACTCAGTTATAGATCAAGAGAGGAAGGCAAGGTAGTTCCTTTCATAAGTAAGATCAGATTGGGTGGTAGGTTATTGCAGTTCAAGGGAGATCAACTTGGAGTGTGTGGAGTACTTGTGGAGTGCATGGAGCATTGGAGTTCTGGCAGTAGTGGATACTGACTAGTTAGAGGTAAACACGAACTCTATGTTTTAGTTGTGTGTTGAGACCGTAAGAGAGAGAGCTTTGAGGAAAGAAGTATTGTTCACTTGAGGTGTGGGAAGCCTCTAAGAGGTGGTGAAGAAGAAGTGGCATCTTCTTTATTGTATTCTTTTCTGTATGAGTATTAATACAACTTGTGTGTTATCTCTCATATTTTGTGTTGTTTCTTGTTTCTAGTTACTTGTTACTTCTGGTTAATTTCATATCTTAAGTTGCTTATATATGGTAATCAATTGTGTGCTTCCACGGGTTCCTAATAGTTGGTATCATAGCTAGGGTTACGGGGAGCAGGTTCTGTATTTGGTTACAGGGCACTCTCAGGGGTTTCTGATTGAGTGGGAGTATAACAACGGTAGAAGAAGGTAAGCTACAAATGGAGAAACTGAAAAGAACGAATGGTCAATTACGGTCCTATGGAAAGAAAGAGCAGGTAAATAAAGATTGTTGGTTGGTAGAAGATCAGCATGAAGAAGCAAATGTTGCAGGTATTGTTGCATAGGATGCTCTAGATAAAGTTGAATCTTGTTTTATAGAATATGTTGCCTCTTTCCATGTAGCCCAAGGTAGATGGGTTGGTGAGCCTTGTCAGATTATTGGAAAAGGTGAAGTGTTGCTGAAATTATAGGTGGCCAACACATGGGTGTTGAAGAAGGTCATGTAGGTCCCAGTCTTGGAGATGCGGCTAATTGCTTCAAGAAAGTTGGGTGATGAGAGATGCAAAAGAACTCTCATAGTGGATGCACTTGAATTAGTAGGTGGTAAGAAAGTAGGTATCCTTTATCTACATGCTTATATAATTAATTCTTCTTCTGTTGTGAAGACATGGCTTTGTAGGCTTGATCACACGAGTAAGAAGGAGATGCATGTTCTTAAGCGAAAGATAGATGTGTTTGACAGACTTAAAAACTGGAAAGCCTTGGTGTTCTTGGATGAGATGATGGACAGAGACTAGTGGATGGGGCTGGATACTTCTGAGTAGGGCAGTTTGGACATGGGTTTTGACTCAAAGGAGCTCATGGGTAAAAAGTCATCACTCACAGGCAAACACAGGTATTGGCATCAATTAAGGGTAACCAGTGGTGAACAGACAGGTGCCAATGTCAATCATGTGCAGACCGAAGCTGGTGATGTTAGGAAGGGTAAGACTGATGTCAGTCAGAAGGACTGACATCAGCAATATAAAAGACTGACATTGGTCAGGAGGACCAACATTGGCAACAGGGACACCGACGTTGGCAGAGTTGGTAGTTTAGACAGGCACATGGAAATCGACGTCGATCGGATGCAAACTATGTGGTGACTGAGGTCGGTCACTGTAATGGATTTTGGGCAGATAGTAAGCTATCAAGGAGTCTTAAATGCCCATATGGAGAACTGAAAGTGGTAAGTAAGCCTCAAATTTGTTGTTCTTCTTCTTTATACTAGTTACTGACTGTAGAGCAGGAAGGATCTAGGAAACAGTGGGAGCATGGCAAGAATATGATGCAGGACCAAATGGGAGATTTGGTAGGGTTGCCAGCTAGAAGAAAGCACAGAGACAAATGGATTCCTTAGTTGAAGAATAGAGAGAATGGACACTTGAGATGGAAGGCTAGGTCATATGGTCTTGAGAAAGTTGTAGGACAGTGGTACAGGTTTTGACAACTGGAGGACAAAGCAGGGCTTTAGTCAATGTCAGTGTAACCATTGTGTTTGTCTTACCAGGTGGATGATGAGTCATGACATTATCCTGTTACTATATGTGGATGGTTTGCTAGCAGGTTTAGACATACAGGGTTTTGCTGAGCTAAGGGTAAGATTAGTTCAGTGGTTTGCCATGAAAGATTTGGAGCAATGAAATTCTTTGGCATGAGAGACATGGAAGATCACAGGTTGATTTTGTCTCTAGTGGGAGCTGATGTGAATCAGGTGTTGGTGAGGTTCATTACATAAGATGCAGAACTAGAGCACACTAAGGGCTGGATAGTTCAGTGTTCAAAGTCACATGAGGTCTGGTATAGGCCTGAGTTTTCCCAAGAAGTGGCTGTTGTCAGAGAGTTAGGAGCCAATTTAGAGAAGTGGGTTCTCAGGTATTTGAGAGGGACCACCAGTAGGGATTCATGCTATGCAGGATCAAGACTTCACTACATGGGTTTGTAGGTTTGAATGTGGCAGGGTACTCGGATGACTGGTGGTACACCACAAGATGTGTGGTGGGTGGTCTTTAGGGTTGAGCTTGAAGAGGGATACAAGCTAGGAAATAGATTAGATAGGGTACATGTATAGGTACAGTGCAGCTGTTTATCTCCAAGTGGGAGATTGTTAGGTTGTGGAGCTAAAAGATTCACTGATGTAGACATGGAGGAGGTCATTGGGAGAGGTTTCTAAGTGTCACAAAAATCGATGTCAATCAGGCCAACTGACATCGACAGGATTAGACAAGAAGAGCAACTGACGTCGATTAGGGATCGGCCAGCGTCGGTTAGCTCCAAGTAGATAGGGACCGATGTTGGTCACTTGTGTGGTTTAGGACTACGAGTATTATGGATAGTTAGTTAACAAACTAGGTGTTTACATGATGAGATCCAATTTTAGACTCAAAGCTATGGATCTAATTATTGTAATTAGGTGTCTAATTATTGTTTGCATGAGATATATTTAAGAGACTCATAGGCTGTATTGTAAAGTGTGTTAAAGAGTAAGAGAGCAAAATATTAGCTCCTTCTGTGTGTGAAGAGAGCATGGTGTGTTCCTCCTAGTGCCATAGTGCCAAGTGTGGGTGCTGGTTTTGGATAATCAGAAGGGTTCTTCATGTATGTAGGATTTTGGTCAGCAGGGTGTGCATGGCTACTTTTGGAGATCTACATAGGTAAGTAAGATCATTGATCTGCAGGTGTATGTGTGTGTATGGTCCAGGTTTGTAGGTGTGCAGAACCAAATTGATTTGTAGGTGTGCAAGATTAGGGAGGATAGCAACATAAGAGGGAGCAGGATCACGTAGGATCTACGTGGAGTACGGTGTGTACTCGGTTATAGAGCAAGAGAGGAAGGCAAGGCAGTTCCTTCCATAAGTAAGATCAGATTGGGTTGAAGGTTGTTGGAGTTCAGGGGAGATCTACTTGGAGTGCGTGGAGTACTTGTGGAGTGCGTGGAGCACTGGATTACTGGCAGTAGTGGATATTGACTAGTTGGAGGTGAACACCAACTCTGTGTTTGAGTTGTGTGTTGGGACTGTAAGAGAGAGAGCTTTGAGAAAATAAGTACTATTCACTTGAGGTGTGGGAAGCCTCTGAGATGTGGTGAAGAAGAAGTGGCATCTTCTTTATTGTATTCTTTTCTGTATGAGTATTAATACAAGTTGTGTATTGTCTCTCATATTCTGTGTTGTTTCTGGTTTCTAGTTACTTGTTACTTCTGGTTAATTCCGCATCTTAAGTTTCTTGTATATGGTAATCAATTGTGTGCTTCCACGGGTTCCTAACAAGGCTTTAGGGTATATACAAGGTCCCAATTTTTAAAAATGGGGTATGTTGACCTCAAAAAATGGTGATCTTTGGGGGAAACATAACAATATTTTAGAACATAGAGACTCTGGATTAGATAAATAACTAAGTCATCCACTCTACTTGATCAAAGCCATTATCTAGATCTATTTATGGTTGAAAAAAACCTTTTACTTGTAGAATTAGGGTCAAACATCAAGACATAGCCATGTTGTGTGTGTGATTTATTTCCACTTACTATTTGTAATGAGATTCAAGAGATAACTTTTAGGTTTCATATCTTTAATCATTAACACTAATTTGGATCATGTTTAGGTATCCATTAACATCCATGATTCTAGTTTATGGATGGCTTGAATAATGTTATGCTACCATCTAGGTGTCCATAACCCTAATAGATATACCTTTGGATCCTTTCATGATGTTGTTCCACTTCTAACTAGGCATCCTTAGCATCAATTAAGATTACTAGAATAACCTATGCTTAAAATCCTTTGATTTTGCATTGAATTATTATTTTTTGCATTTTTTAAATAATTTTATGCTTTTAGCAAGGTTGAGAACTAGGGTAGCTAGGTTTAAGGATTTGGTCAAGTGTTTGATTTTTAAAAAATCATCTATGGCTACAACCATTATCCTAGGTAAAGATGTTTGTTAAGTGTAAGCATGACTATGCTTTAATAGATTAAGTTTTCATACTACAAGTAAAAATATTCTTAAAACCAAATTTAGGTCAAGACAATGTTCAAGTTCTCATAAAATAGTTAACCTATTCATCAGTCTTTCTTAGTTTCTAAAAATCACAAATTAGGCTCATATTTTAGAACCATGGTCAACATAAGTAATAGGTTCATACCCACATTCCTAAACTTTAGAATTTCAAGAAAGCTAAATAAACTTTAATCCCATGGTTGTCTAAAAGGACTTATTATAAACAAAGAACAAGGCCACAAAAACAAACACACAACAAAAGCAACAAAGAAAAAAACAAAAGGAAACAAACAAATATATACATGCGTATGTACAAACAAGGGATAGGAAGGAAAGAACTAAAAGAAACTATCCTACCTACACTAAGTCAAACCATCTTATATTTTACTCTATAAAGACCTTAGGAGGAGGATCATATAAGTAGTGTTTGAGGTACTGCTCATTGGTGGACAATGTGAATGTTTTACTCAAATTTTCTCCTTGTTTCTTATTTTATAAAAGTGGAAGTAAAACTAAGGGGTCTATATGGGTACTTTGTTGAAAGTGCATGTTCATTGATCTAAACAAAGTGATATCTCCTATTTAGGTGTGGAAGAATGCCTATAGTAAGAAAGCATTAAAATAAACTTATTGGTCAAATAGTAAGATGGGGTAATTTCCTAGTGTATTCTAGATCCAATAAAGTAACAACTTGTTAGGATAGCTATCAATCCCCTTTCTAATAAAAGGTTTGGTATAAATAAAATAAGGAAAAATTACACAACATGAAAGCAATAAATCTAATAAAATAAATACTTTTGAAATGAAATGCATGAATTAACGATTTAACATTAAGGTAAATATTAATTATTGAAAATAAATGTTTAGGTTAGGTCTAGTTTGGTCTACTCTAGTTTGTGATGGAAGGTATACAGTAGAGTTTGGTCAATGGGTAAAAGGTTGTTGGTTTGGTGGAGAAGGGTAACCATGCAAGGTTAAGGTAATTGTCAATGGTTAAGGCAACCATCAATAATTAAAGCTAACCATCGATAATTACCTATCAAATTTTAGGAAACACAAAAAATGAAATGTAGGTTGGGTAAAAGATCAAACAAATGTTTAGGTAAGGGTTTTAGGTTACTAGAGGTTTGATATAAGTCTATAGGGTATAAAATATAATGTAAATAGAAGATGATCAAGGTATTAAACTTTAGAAAAGAAATAAACAATAGAAAATGAATAAAAAATACCTATTATCAAGAGTAATGGAGAAAGTGTAGAAATGAATTATAGGAATTTTTCCAATGTAATGATACTCTAGCCTCTGAGAATGGCAAAATTTTAGTAAAGGTGGATACCTAAAAACATGTTTTAGTAGCATGTAATTATAAATTTTTGGATCCATTGTCCTTCTTATAGCTCTTGTTTTATTGGAAAAGTTTTTAAATTCAGTGGAATAAGTTTCTAAGTAAGGGATAAATATGCTAAGCTGGGTGCTATAAAGTTACTTTTTATTTCCAAACAAAAAGTTGCTAGATTGGGTGTGAAGTTAATCTCACACTCAATCTAGAAATTGATTTAATACATGTTGAGGGACCTAACTGTTAATGTTTAGGGTTAATCATTGGTGGTTGAGGGTCTAGATGAAAATTGGTGAAAAATGGTTTAAAATAAGTAGGTTAAAATGGTTAAGTTAGAAAGTTAAAAAGTGGGCTAGGTTATCTAGGTGGTTAACTAGCTCTAGTGTTAGGTAAGGGTCCAAGGGTGTTTTGACATCAAAAATATGGTAGTTTTTGAGTGTCTACATTTTACTCCTTTTTATTATGTAGCTTTGGTTCAATAAGCTACAAAACAAAAGCAAAGTGGGTTGTTGGTCAAGGATGATGGGTGATGGCTAAGATAACTCTAGATGCTCTAGGAAAGTGAATGCTACCTACATATTTATATGGATGTACTATCCAAAAATAACTTCAGGTTGTCTATAGTTATTGAATGGTTCATGGGTAGGTTGTAGAGAATAGTTTTGCTCAAAGGGTAAGGTAGTGATACTCAACTAGGTTGCCCCAAATTAAAGAATCACATGGTTTAGTTTGGGTGAGGGTCTATAAAAAAGGGTCATATCCAAAAGGTCTGATTGCCCTGAGTATGGGAGGAGGTATTCCACATCAAATTGGAATTTAATGAGGTAAGCTTGAATTAGGTCAATGTTTGATAAATGGTATATTATAAGTCATGAGGAGGGTGATAAAAAGGTGAGGTTGGGCATTTGAGATGCAAACATGCACACAAAATGCAACTAAGTGTGATAACCAAGATCACGTAAAGACTAAGATTTCCATATTGGTAAAAATAAAGTTGGGTTATAAGATAAATGACAATGTAATTGATCCCTAGCATTAGTCATAGCTGATCAGGTTAATATTATCATGTCTACTAAATAAGGTCAGTGTTTACTTAGGTATCTAGGGTAGGAAGTGCTCTTAAGAAAAACACAAATAGTCTAGTTATGAATGAGGTGGTTCAAATTTATATGTACAACATGGTAAAATTGGTCTATATGGTCAAAATGACAAAGGCAAGGTTGTCACAAACTATGTGATACGTTGGGTTAAAAGCGGCCAACATCAAAGTGAACATAGTTGAATGGTTGGGTGGTTTGGTAGAGAAGAGTAACCTCCAAGATTTAAGGGAGAAGGTGACTCCAAAATAGGTTGGTCGAGAAGGGTAAGATTCATAGATTGAAAGAGATGGTGACTCCCAAATAGGTTAGTAGATGTCTTAACTGGTTTCCCCACTTGGGTGTACCACTTGGATTGGTTTGGGTTGATAGCATTGATAAAGTTAATAAGATAGGTAAACTTAGATTTGATATGTTAGGTTAAGTGGATAAGGTTTATTGATAGGTAGTTGGGTAGATAGATGTTTTAATCATGGTAGGTAAGGTTTAAGAAGTTTGATTGGTAGGTAAGAATTTGATTTGGTAAATTTGGTGGAATAAGTTGATGTGATAGGTTTGATGAAATTGATAAGATTGGTTGAATTTATAGGTTGGATAAGGTAGGTAAAGATGGTTGGTTGTTGTTGGTTGATAGGTTTGATAGGTTAGAGTTGGTAGATCAATAAGTTGGGGTGATGGTTATAAGTTTGATAAGGTATAAGAAGAGTAATCTCTAAAAGGGTGGGGTTGGTTTGGTCAAGTTAAAGGTTTTTGAGGGAAGGTAATGCCCAATGGCTTGATGGTTAGGGTAAGTGGGTGGTTTTAGTGGCTTGAAAGGAGGAAGACATATCTCCCTAGGTTAATTTAATTATGTAAGGGATGATTGAGCTGACTCTTGATGCACTAGACAAGAGGACATTCCCTACTATTCCCATGGATAATGGATCCAATGTGAACTTAGGGTTAGATTTAGCTCTTATAATCTAGTGTTTGATGGGTTTGATTAGAGGAAGATGAGGTGATTAGAGAAAAGTAACATTAAAAGGTTAGGGTTGGTTTAGTTTTGGTTGGCTAGGATTATGGAGAAAGGTGACCTCTAAGGTTTAGGGAAAAGGTGACTCCCAAAGGTAAAATGTCAAGATGACTCATTGGTTGGTTGGTTTATTATGTTAAATTAATTAGATGGGTTGGTTGAAATGTGATTGGTAGTTGCTAGTTTGGGTGGTAGTTATTGGTTTGTTTGGATAAGGTAAATAAGGTTGGTTTTATAGGTTTGATGGGTTGAATTTGGTTGGGTTGTTTAGTTGATTATGTGATGATTTGGTTTCAATGACTCTAAAGGTAGAATACATGTCTTCCAAAGTGATCATGAAAGTATAAGGGGAAGGATAAATTCTTTGATTGATAAAGACCATGATGGTAAGATGGGTGGGTTTATGAACATAAAACCCTTGTCACACTTTTGCTTTATTGTTAGTTTGATGGTTAAACATGGTAGCTTGAATGGATTGTGTCAAGAAAGCTCAAATCCCTTTATTTGTAAAGGACAAAAGGGGGAATCGATGGTAGTTAGTGGGTGATAGGTATGGTAACCTTATTGTGGGGAGGGTTTGCCTCTTCTATAGGTGACCCAGGAACCATGATAGACAAGTCCATGTCATATGTTAGGTGTAGATTGATCAATGTGGGAAGTCTACTAATGAAAACTAATTGTGGTTTTCTTGGGATAGATTTTTTTAATAAGGTCTTATATTGATTGTTTTGATATGCTGGTGAAGTTAATTGATATGAGAATATTCAAATGATTGTTTTTGGTAAAGTTAACTTATCCATCCTTCAAGGGAGTGGTTTAAGTTTGGGTTCGTTCATATTTTATAGCTATCTTTTAAGGGAGAAGTCTATTTTAAGTTCAATAACTTTTGATTTTTTTGAGTATCTATCCTTCAAGGGAGTAGTGTACATACTAAATATGTCAACCTAAATGATATTTTGGTATCTTAAATGTTTATATTCTTATTTAGACATGGATCATCTATATAGGCATAAGGTTTTCATTTATAGAGGAAAATCCATGGCATAAGAAGGCTAATGATGGGTGGAAGAGGTGGTTTTAAGTGACAATGACCATGGGATTCCATCTGATTAGAGACAAAAAAGTATCCATGAGGATCATGCCATAGGTAGTGTCATGATATCCATACTTAGGATTAGGCAATGTTTGTGATGGATAATCACATGATACTATTTTTAATTGGTTATCTTTAAAGATAAGGAGATGAAGGTGATTGAAAATAAAAGATGAACTTAAGTTAGACACACAACAACAAGGAACTTGGTTTAACCAAAAAATAAACATGAATACCAAGTGTTTAAAAGGTTAAATATTTATATGCCCTAGATCCATGCTTACATTTATGGTTAATGTTAATCATAAGGGTATATGTCCCCTAGATACCCTGAAACTCTTGGGTGGATAGTGAAAAGGTATGGGTTGAGAAAAAGGTGAGGTTGGTTATGTGAGAGTTTAATGGAGGAAGATAGTTAAAAAAGAGAAATGTGTAAAAGATAGTCAAGAATGGATAAGGTTAAATTTATTTAGTTGGTTGGTTGGTGGGTGTAGAAGGGTAATATCCAATGGATAGGTTGGTGGAGAAGGGTAATATCCAAATAGGTTTGGTTGGGGGGAGAATGTGATTCTCCAATAATTTTGCTTGGGGGAAGGAGAAAGGAAATCCCTAAGGGTTTAAGGTTAGTTGTTTGATACATTTATTTGGTTGATTTGGGTTGAATGAATGTGATTGGTTGGGTAGAGTTGATAAGGTGGGTTATGTTGATAAATGGTCAAAGCCTTATGGAAGTAAAGTTCCCCTAATTTTCATTTTCCATGGATGGTCAGAGGGGAAAATGATCCCAAGGTGAAGTGGTGGTTAGTGAGAAGGTTTTAAGAGGGGTAAAGATGACTTCACCCACCTCCCCAATGGTTGTTAGTTGTTAGTGGTTAGTAGGTCAAGTTCATAGGTGGTGGTTTTAGTGGGATTTCTTCCAGTGCACCAAGGCTAGGAAAAGGCAATTGGGTTGGATTTAAGTAGGTCAGGGTAAGGTTGATAGGTTTGATGGGTTGATTTTGGTTTAGGTGGTTAGGTAGGTTGATTATGGTAGAGTGGAAAGGTAGGTTAAATCTGGTTAATTGGTGAGGTGTAGAGGTTAGTTTGACTGGTTGAGAGAGGTAAGATAAATGATTGAGTTGGTATGTTGGCTTGATTGTTTACTTTGGTAGATAAGGTAAGGTTGGGTGAAGGGTTATAGGTAAAGCTGGGTGAATGGTAGGTTTGGTTGGGTTGATGGTCATTAAGGCTAGATTAATAGGTTCCACATAATTGGTAAGTGGAAATGGTAGGTTTGTTGGTTCCACATGGTTGAGTGGAAAAGGTTGGTTGGTTGATTCCACATGGGTAAGTGGAAAGAATTGGTTGGTTGGTTCCTTTAATGTGGTTTTTAAGGAAAGTTGACAAGGTTTTACTTGGGTAACAAGTGGTTTAGTTGAGGGTTGGGCCATGGTTTCCTCAACAATGACTAAAAGAAGAGGTTATATGATTAATTATTTGATGATATTTAAGGCTAGGTTGGAAGGAACACAAAGAGTTTCCTTTGAAACCTCCTTATGGTTGATAAGGTTTTGGATGAGCATCTTAAAAGAACACATCTATCTACCCCATGTCCATTGGTGAGATGATAGGAAAAAAATTCATATTATATGAACCAAATTGGTTTTAGAAGAGAATTATTGATGGGTTTGATTAGAGGAAGGTTGATGATAGAGGCCTCCAAGTGTTTATCCAGGATTGAGGTATATGATTCCCCCAGTGGGGCATACTACCTAAGAAGAGGGTGCACCAATGTCTCTTTAGTTTCCAAGCTAAATATTAAATTTGATGAGGTTTTTTGTTTGATGTATTTCATAGTTTTGATAGGTTTGGTTTGTAGTTTTTGGTTGGACTTGATAAGGTTGATAAGCTGGGCAAGTTTGGCAAGGTTGATAAGGTGGGTTGGTTTGATTGATTTGGTTGTATTGAATGATTGGTAGGTTGGTTGGGATAATAGGTTAATGAATGGATGGGTTTATTTATGGGTTATTTGATAGGTTGGGTTTGATGAGTTTAATTAAGTTAATTGATATGATGGTTAGGTTGATAAGATGGTTTGGTTTGATAAGATGGTTAAGATTAACGAGGTGGGTTGGCTTGATTGGTTTGGTTGGATCGATATGTTGGTATGTTGGTTGTTTGTTATATTAATAGGTTGATATCTTGGTTTATATGTTGGGTTAATAGGTTGATAGGTTCATGATTTTGTTAATAAGGTGGGTTGAGATAATTTATATAATGGAAGGGATAGATGGCCCAAGTTTTGACAAGGTTGGGGTGACGGATGTGGTAGATGTTGATAAGTTATTGGTTTGGTAAGATAATGGTTAAATGGTTTTTGATAGGTTATCAGTTGGTTTAATTTGAAATTTGATTGGTTATAATTATAGGTTGATTGGTCATGGGTACCTGAAATAGATAAATCTACTTTACGTATCCGGTCTATTAACATTGTAACTAGTTCAAGTGATAGTTGATAGTTTAGGGGTTGATTATGGTTAAACTTTAATGGATGATGGGTAGATTCAAGTTGATTATAGGTAAGTTAAGGATCATAGCTAGCTCAAGATACCAAGTAATGCTCAGATGCAAGAAATTTGTGGTATGATATTCTAACAAAGATAGGATCTCTAGAAAAGGTTATTCAAGGGCTTTCCATTTGAACAAGGTAATGAAGATGAGAGTATATGAGGTCAAAATGATGGAAGGTTGATGGTATAAGGTCTATTCATCACAACTCAAAGAAAGATAAAACAAGAAAAAAATTTAGAAAGTAATGCATACACTAAGTGCATTAGATCCTATGATAACTTTTATCTCATGTTGGCTTATGCCTTAGTTAAAAATATGTGAGGGTAGTTTGGCTTGAAAATTAGGTACTGATAAGAAAGATAAAGATTGTTTTAGGTAATGTTTAAGTGCTCAAGATAATTTATACTGGACTAGGTATGTGGCATAGTACTAGGGGCTTGCTCCCCACACTTCATGATCCTAAACTTGGGCCAGGTCGCTAAGCCAAGATATACCATCTGTCTAGGGATTATAATTAGATAGAGAATTGAGTGGGTTCTCCCCTTCATAATGACCTCCAAGTGGGATTTCTAGGTAGGGGTAAGGTTATCCATTGTGTGGTGAAATCCTTGTTGGGCCTTGTCTAAAGTATGTGATGGTGTGTTGATTGATTATGTGGTTTAGGTTTTGTGTGTGATATAAAAGTGAAGCTACGATAGATTACTTGCCTTTTTAAGTTACTAGGTGAACCAGAGTAGCAAGTAAAAAAATGGATTCAAGGTTTGTTTTAAGCCCAAATGGAAAATTTTAGATTTATTTGGATAAACAAACAATAGAGAGAAAATAAATGCTAACTAAGAAAAGAAAGGTGGTGGGTCCCATTGAGTGTGCCAAAATGATTTACTCAAATTTTATCCTCATTTCTTAATTTATGAAAGTGGAAGTAAAAATAAAAGAAAGGAGTGTGTATGGGTACATGGTAGAAAGTATGTGCATATTGATCGAAATGAAATGAGAACTCCTCTTTGGCTGGGAAGGAAGACCTATAGTAAGAAAGCACTGAAAGTAACTTGTTCGTTAGAGAATAAGATGGGGGAATTGTCTAGCATATGCTAGATCCAAGAATGTAACAAATTTCTAAAATAGTTGTCGATCCCCTTTCTAATAAAAGGTTTGGTATAGATAAAAGAAGCAAAATTTTTCACAACATGAAAGTAATAAATCTAATGAAATAAATAATTTTCAAATGAAATGCATGAATTAATGAGTTAGAATTAAGGTAAATGCTAATTATTAAAAAGAAATATTTAGATCACGTAAGGTCTAGTCTATTTTGTGATGGAAGGTAGAAAATAGAATTTGGTCAATGGGTAAAAGGTTGCTAGTTTGGTGGAGAATGGTAACTGTTAGTGGTTAAGGTAACCTTAAACAGATAAGGTAACCATTGGTTGTTAATGTTAACTATCAATAGTTATCTATCAAATTTTGGGAAACACAAAAAATTAAATACAAGTTGGGTAAAAGTTAAAACAAATGTTTGGGTAAGGGTTTTAGGTATATAAAGGTTTGATACAGGTTTAGATGGTATAAAAGATAAGGAAAATAGAAGATGATCAAGATATTAAACTTTATAAAAGAAATAAAGAATAGAAAACCAATGGAAAATACCTATTATCAAGAGTAATGGAGAAAGGGTAGAAACAACTTGGCGGAATTTTTCTACTATAACGATATTCTAGCCTTTGAGAATGATTTGGGTAGAGTTTCAATAAGGGTGGATACTTGAAAAAATATTTTGGCAATGTGTACTTACAAATTTTTAGATATGATCTCCTTCCTATAGCTCTCCTCTTATAGGAATAAGTTGCTAAGTAGGAAAGGGATAAAGAAGTTATGTTGGGTGCTACAAAGCTACTTTTTATTGCTAAATAAAAAGTTGCTAGATTGAGCATAAAGTTAATCTCACACTTAATCTAGAAATTGCTTTGATTCAAGTTGGGAGACCTAACCAATGAGGTTTAGGCTAACCATCAGCTATCAAAGGTCTAGATAAAAATTGGTGAAAAATCATAAAAAACAAGTAGGTTAAAATAGTTAAGTTAGAAAGTTAAAAAGTGGCCTAGGTTAACTAGGTGGTTAACTAGCTCCAATGTTAGGTAAGGATCTAAGGGTATTTAAACATAAATAATAGGTTGGTTTTTAAGTGTCTATAGTGAAAACTACTCCTTGTAGATCCTTGAGCTTGAAGGTGTTGCTTCCTAATGTGTTTGTAATATGATATGGGCCAATCCACAAAGGTGTGATTTTTCCATGCTTTACCTTAGGCTCAGATTCTTTGTCCCAAAGGAGAACTAGGTTCCCTTGTCTAAACACTTTGATCTTTGCTATTTTATCAAACCACCCTTTTAATGTGGTGTGATGCTTTCTAAAATCAAAAAAGTCTTTCTCCCTTGCATCCTCCAACTAAATGATTTATAGAAATCTTGAATTTTCAAGTTCTTAGACTTCTATGTATTCTTGCATGAATTTTTATGTGGCAAACTTGAGAGTGATAGGAAATATTGGTTTCTAGCCATATACCAATATAAATGGTGATGCCTTTAAGGCTTGTTTGATTCTGATCCTATCTACCCATAAGGTATACTTGAGAAGTTTATGCCAAGTCTTGGGATTATCTGTAGTAGAATTTTTTATTTCCTTTATTAAGTTCTTATTAGTAGATTCAGAGACCCTATTTCCTTGGGGGTAATAATTAGATGAAAAATTTAGATAAATGTCATTATCATACACCCATTTAGTCATCTCTATAGATGTAAATGCAAAACTATTGTCACACACTAGAGAGACTAGAGATCCAAATCTAGTACAAACATTCTCTTCCAAGAAACTAATCACTTCCTCCATCTTACATTATTTAGTGGCTACAACTTTATCCCACCTTATGCAATAATATATGGAAATAAGGATGAATTTGTGACCTTCAAATGAATTAGGGTTAATTACCCCTATAAATTCCAACCCCCATTGTGTAAATAGTTTATCAACCATGATTGGTTGCAAAGTCATTGATGCCTTAGGCTCCTTAGTGCTAGATATTTGGTATGAATGCCATTCCCTCACATGCTTATGAGCATCCTTTAAAATAGTTGGACAATAGTAGCTAGATTTGAGGATATTATGTATTTTAATCTTCCCAGATGGGTGTTCATTTTAGAGCTTATCATGAAAGGTGCTCATGATTTGGGTAGCTTTCTCTTTTGAGACACATCTCAGATAAACCCCTTCAATGTTATTTATGTATAAGCCCCCATATTTTATCAAATAATGGGCTACCTTGAGCCTCAATTCCCTCTTTTACTCCCTTATAAATCTTTCAAGGTAAGTACCATTAATTAGTAAATAAATGATGGAATCATACCACTCACTAGCTTAAATTTTTTTTTGATCCACTTACATAATACTCAATTTAGGGATGGTATTAGAAATCAATTAGATCAAGCCTTTGCACCTTACTAGTTTTTCCATTTTCATTTCTATGTCATATTTCAACAAAATGACATCCACTTACCTCTACATTCTCCAAGCTCATTCTATCTCAACATAATCTATGTGGTAGAGTCAGGTAGGATAACATCCATCTTAGTTCTAAGGATATAGTGCCCAAATTTATTTACTACCTTATCTAATATATATGCCTACTTATGAATCAATCAATAGCTAAAATAAAAAAATTTGAAGTTGGTACTCATATAAGCTATTGGGTGATCACATCCATAAATTTTTTGAGTTAAAACTACAACCATAGTATGGTTAGATGCAAAAGAATAGAGATAAAATTCATTTGAAAAGTCAGGGCTTAACAAGACTGGATCTTGTCTAACAATTTCCTTGAAGTCATTAAATTCCATCCTATATTCTTCTTTCCATGATACCTTGGCATCATTCTTTAACATGTCATTTAATGGCTTAATAATTTTTTCAAAGCCAAAATTAAACTTTCTTATAAAATTTATTTCAAATAATGACTTTATCTCTTTTTTACTATTTGGACACTCTATTATAGATATGGCCTCTACTCTCTCAAGATCTATTGAGATTGCATCCTTAGTTATAACATGAAACAACAATTTTCCTTTAGTAACACAAAAGATACTTCTCTTGGGGCTTAAATAGATTTCATAACTTTTGCATCTGTTAAAACTTATTATAAGTGCATAAAGTGATCTTCCCTATTTTAGAAAAAATAGTTAGATAATCCATTTATATAATGATGCACTTATGTATCAGACCTTGGAATGCATGGTCCATGACCCTTTAGAAAGAAGTTCTTACATTTATTATCACAAAATCCATTCTCTTGTAGGTGAAGGTTCCCCATTTTGTTATGAGATCTATTTTTGTCTTATCTTTCATGTTAACCAATATGTAGTTGTAACTAGAAAATCCATCAAGAAAAGAAATTATAGCTAAATCTAAAACAACTTGAATCACTTAGTAAAGAGAAGGAAGAGGATAGTTATATTTTTTAGATGCTTTGTTTAAATTTCTAAATTTAATGTATAGCCTAATCTCATAATTCTTCTTCTTGATTGGCACTAAATTATCAATCCAGGTACAATTATTGATGGAAAATAAAATTATTGCATCTAGTAATCTCTTGACCTCCTTAAAAATCATTGGTTCTAAGATAGGGTTTACAAACCTTTTCTTTTGTCTAAAGGGTTTGTAATTTTCCTTAAGGGGTATAATATGGGTGATGACCCTTGGATCAAGGATATTTAAGTCATCATAGGACCAAGCAATAACATTCTTATACTTGGTTAGCAACTCTTTGGCCTTCTTATTTTCAATATTGGTGTAATAGTTTCCCATGTTAACCATCTTGGGTTTATCTTTTGGGCCAAGATCCATTGTATTATAATCCTTCCCACTTACCTTAGAAATCTTGAGAACCTCAACCAAATGATCTTGGTCAAATAATCTTTCTAAAACAATCACTCCCTTAAAGATCTTATTATCATTCAAATGAATGACTTTACCACAAAACATATCCTCCTTAGGCTCATTTTCATTGGTCTCAACAACAATCTGAGCCTCAAATGCTCTGGAATTAGTCATTAAATCTAATATCTATTGATCATCACTAAAGACTTGAAAATGATTTACATTATTAGGCATTGAAGGATAAGGTATCAACTCAATGGTGAAGTTGGGGGAGTCTTAGTTGGGTATGAGGTTGGTTTTATTAGATGATAACTCATCAATAACTTGGTTCTCTTCTCTTTGGATGGAAATAATGCTAAGATCATTAAAATATCCCAAACCCTAAACTTATATCTCTTAAGGTATGAAAACTTGCATTGATATTTGATTCTCACTTGGTTGACTACTAGTTTTCAATCCCCATAAACTAGTAGTTTTTTTACTTTATTTTTTATAGTAAATTGCAAACATAAGTTAAGGGCCTCATATTCAATAAGATTTTTAGTACAAAGATTTGAAGCCTATAAGATGCATGTTATTATTTAACAATAGGGTCAATTAGGACAATACCAACTTCAGATCTAGCCTTACACCTAGCACCATTAAAATGTAGCTTCCACAACCTGAGAATAACATGAGTATTCTTAGAATCACATACCTTGGTAGTCTCTAGGGTTAAAACCTCTAAGGCTGAGTCATTTATGTTGACCCTTTCATTGATATAATTGTACTCCATGATCATGTGCTTCATCCTTGGCTCTCTTTCAACCCTAATCTAGTTTGGAACTCCATTTCAAGGTAGCCATAAATGTGAACAATATGTGGACATGTAGCCATTTAGATCCTTAATCCTTTCCCTAATAAACAAGATCCCATAAACATCAATAATATCAACAACTTGAATATCAATAAACTACCACACTCTAGGCTTAGAAGATAATTTCATATGAACATTTAATAATTATCTAACTACCTTGACCCTAGACTTGTCTAATTGGGTGACAACCCTATCAGACATTATAGGTGTTAGGTTGAGTTGTTTGTAAATACCTATTGGCATGATATTGGTAAATACACTATAATCCAATAATAAATTATGAAAATTCTTACCAAACATCCTAATTTTGAGTAGGAAAGGAAGAGATTCTGTCTTATCTTTGTTTATAACCATATTAGCATTGTCATCCCTACGTGGTCTGTTGGATTTCTTTGACAATGATTCTATCAAGAGGTCCCTTTGTTCTATGATCTATGTCAATTCATACAATGTGATGTTATCTTTTATCTTATTCATATCCTCAATAATTTTATAACTAGTCTTTTTTGAAGAACTATAAACATCAACATTAGGTTTAGAGGTAATCCCTTTGGGTGGTTATGGATCACTGCTTGAAGAAGTATCTAAAATTAGTCCAAGGCTACCTCTACTTTCTATTCCCCAAGGGATAAGTCTTTTTTAAGAATTTTTGAAAGACTTGAATCTCCTTAGTGACATCATCATGTTTGTTATCCTCTTAAAAATGGACATCAAATGTCTCCACCGTGTTGACTTGATTAGATTATTTGGATCCAAAGGTACTTGCATCAATATCCTTATTAGTGACTACTTCAAATTTGTCTAATTATTCATAGAAAGCCTCAAAATCTTTAAAAAACTCAATGCAATCAATTTCACCATGCTTGGTTGTGCAATGCATCCTAAAATAATAAGTTAATGCTATATTAGTAAGATTAATGTCCATAGTCTTATTATTAAAATACGGTTCATTGGCCTTGTTATTATGGAAACTATCATTCTAAAACCTATTATTTTTCCTAATAAACCTTTAAAATGATAAATTCCAACCGTAGCTTTCTTCAGTATTTCCAACTTCTTTCTACAACTAAAGAAAATAAGTTCTTAACTTTTGGACCATTTTCAAGATAGACTCATTCTCATTTTTGGGGGTTTCAAAATTGTGTACCTAGTTATTATTAGTACCAATAGATGGTACAAAATATCTTTCATCATTTACATTAAATCCATGAGTAGGATGACTCAAGAATCCTATGTTTTGATTGGGATCAGCAGGACTCAAGGGCAATTGATTTAGATTTAGGAGTTGGTTTAAGGCTAAGATATTCTTATTGTTATTTGGGAAGATGTTTAGAATGGGCATATGTAAGTTGATATTTGGGATTGAGTAGGCCATTTTCCCTTATGAATACATTTTATCATTAATGATCACTATTTCATAATAATCCTTGGTTAATGAAGTGATAACTAGAATATACCTTTTTAAAAATATAGAAGTCATGGGATCTACTGCATCTTTATAGATTTATAGAGCTAAAACATCATCATGTTTATAAGTTTGTATGGTTCTATTATAAATTTTATGAAACTTGGAATTATAGGACCTTATGGGATCACTTTCATCCCTCATGATGGTTAAATGATGGTATATGACACATAGAGTCACAATCTTACCAAACTAGGTTATGAAAACATTAGTAAAACCATCCTAGCTGGTAATATAATTGTTAGATAGATTCCAAAAAAATTCATAGGAAACATATTTAAAAGTAAATGGGAACAAACTACATCTTACATCTTCATGTGTTATATTTAGCAACCTTAAATAATCTCTAAAATATTTTATGTGCTCTTTAGCAGTCACAATACCAGTTGGACTAAATGTAGGCTAGTACTTTTTAGGGTAACATGGGAGATCATGTACCACACCTGGTACATTGATTAAATAGTCTCCCAATGAATCCATACCTAGATAAAGGTTTAAGTCAAAGGTACCTTGAAGAGGTGAAGTTGGAGAATATTTGGATCTCTTACATCTACCTTTATTATGCCTAGTTTTTTTATGAACCTCAAGTTTCAGAAAAGGTTCCCTTATCTTTGAGTATTATCTAATTTAAATCCTTGGTAATTATAAATTGAATATTAAAGATCTTATATGATTTATCAAGTTAATGTTTATAAATAACAAGGATTAAACCTGCACATTAAGCTCATTTTGCAAAGATTTTGTGAAGAACAAAAAGGACATAAACCTTTGACTAAGCTAGCTCAAATATGTGTCCAATTATGAAAATAAGAACTATCTATATAATTCTAAGCTCAAATAAACTAATATCTATGAAATATATGCCAAACTTTGATCAAAATAAGTCATCCTAACCTCAAATATTACTGATTTTCAAATCTTAAGCTATATTGACCATAACTAAGCACTAAACTTCAAAGAACCTTGATCTTTATGTAAAGGAATCACAAAGATATGTCAAATACTATAAATATAAATGATATTTACACTTCTAAGAAAATAATTGCTCAAAAATACATATATAACAGTAATCTTAGATCAAATATACAAAGACTATAAAAGATCCAACCAATTTACAGAGATTGGCCCTCATGTCAATGAAACACTCTCCTATTGATTCCTATAAATGTATCACAGGGGTTCTTACTATTCAAATAATACTTCTCATTTTATAATTCCATGAATTTAGAGCATGAGTAGAAGGTTTTGGAAACTTAGGTTACTTGAGGTGAAATAATGGCAAAGTGATGTATGAATGTTCCATAATATTTATAATAATTGATGGTTGGGAGGCATCATGGTCCAATCTCTATGAATTATGAAGTATTTATGTTAATGTTAGTTAAATATGGTTAAAACTTAAACTAAAAATTAATCTAAATGTATATTTATAATGAGATTTAAGCTATAGTGATCTAGTTAAAAAAAGCAAAAGGGAATGGTAAGGTAGAAAGAGAATGTGTGATTGTTGATCCTTAACTCAAATATCATGACAAAGTTTCAATTATAACTGAACCTGCATTTAAGTATTATATGATGAAAAATATCATAAGCTCAGATCCCACCACATATCAAGAAAATTTCTAAGGGTAATATGAACTAAAACAAGTAAGAACTAGATTTTGCTTTAAACAATTATTATCAAACTCAAATAACATAAGCACATCTAAATATATAAAAAATGAAACAAATCAAATTCAATATTTGTCAATGAATTTAACATAAACACAAATCAACAACCCCATATCACCAATGTAAATTTATAATTCCAAGAAACTATTCAAATTCAAGCTTTAAAACCAATAATTGAGAGAAAGTTATATTAATAATTGACACATCAAATTTGGAAAATATTTTCAAAATTAATTGATTGTATTAATTAATCTAAGTATATAGTTTTGCTCAAAAATATCTCCCTTCACAAGTGGTAATACTACCTTTTATAGAAAGATAAGGTAGCATACTTGTCAGTTGTGAGATATAAATATACAAAATATAAGGATAGCTATCTTTTTTTAGAAATTTATAGAATACAAATGCTTTTTAAAACTAAACTAACCTAAAGGAAACATGCTAACAAACTAGTTATGCCTTTACAAAAGACTATTCTATTTCTAAAATATTATAAAGTTTTTACAAAATAGAATATTATTCAACTACTTGGTGGGCCCATTACCAAAGAGTTACCCTATTGCTCCTATAAAATCTCCATAGCTCTTTTATGTTGTTCTTTGAAAATATCCAAGTCCATAGGTGGTCTCAAAAGACATTATTCTTCACTATCAACTAAAGCCTCCAATTCTCTATTATTCTTGGATCATATCCTCCTTGATTTTATAGGCCTCATCTACCCTTTCTCAAGCATTGAGGATCATATCAAGGATCCTTCTATTGTATATTCTTTAATGTCCTTAAATTTTATTCTTAATCTCCTTTACTATCAAAATAGTCCTATTCTTGAATTCATCATCCTTGATGAGGCCTAGGGCTGTGGGCTATGAATGGTCTTTAAGAATTATTCCAAGGAGTTATTAAATTCTCCCTACCAACTCCTCATCATCCTTGAGAAGCCTCTCCAAGTCCTGTAACCATGTACTTAAATCTTGGATATTCTCAACAACAATCCCAAGAATGACATTCAAATGCCCCAAACTGATTGACTTGAATCCAATGATCTATTTTCCAACTCTAATGTTGATCAACCCTATTATTTGATCCATTGAGGCTTACCATTGGGTTATTAAACCCTTAGACACTTATTTTGGTATGCTAATGCACTCTACCTCAAGTTGATTTATTTTAAGGCTTTAAATATATCAAAGAAGGATTTTTAAAGCATCTTGATAATTGCTCCTGGTATTGATAAAATGTCTTGTATCTTCAAGTATTCATTCTCTTTCTCAAGGTTGGATATCCTCTGCTTCATCCCCCTATTTCTAGCTCTGACTTAAGCTAAATGAGCCTCAACTAGGCTTTCCACATCCTATTCATAGATGTGTAGTTTACCAGGTTGTTTCTCTCTAATTGGATTTAGCCTTATAAAAGGTTTAACATTTTGGAAGGTAAACTCTTTCATTCTCACCATAGATTTTTTGGTTGTTACTCTCTTCAATCCATCTATCTCTAGATTAAATTATATGGTTGTAGATGATTCTATGTATTTTGTAGGTTCTAAGACCTGTAATCTTGTGTTAATTAAGGCTCCTAGAATATCCACTTATTTTATCTATAGCTTGGTAGTGGTTATTATTATTCTTTCCTCTTTCTCTTTCAACAAAGCCTTTATCCATGGCTTGATGTATTCATGCACATCCACATTGATGGATTAGGTCAGAGCCCATGAGTGAGATAAGGAATGGATATTTTACATCTTTCCATAAATGAACCAATCATAGATACTTGGTCCTTAAATTGGAAAATCCTCACTAAACAAATTGATCTCACTTGTGGGATGAGTGAGAGTTAACTTTGGCCTTTTCTATTTGATAGGGATAATTTTTAGTTTTGCTTTTTTTTTCCTAGTTGTGCCACTAAGACTAGATCTAGAGCAACTTCATTTCCTTTATTTTCATAATTAGCCCATTTTACTTGAGCCTATGGTCTTCAACATGCTCTTCTTCTCCTTTAGAGTCATATGACTCAATAAGGACCTTGAGGGCATCTTCCACTATTTTATCTGGTTCTAAGGCTATCATATATATGTGTTTGACAGGGGATGCAAGTCTTTAAAGGAGAGCTGAGTATGAAGGTCCCTCACTAAGTGTCTCTTTTAACCTCTCCTTACCAGTTCCTTATATAATTTATGATTTCATTTGTGGTACTTCCATATGGGGTTATTCCTAAGGTGGCATAGAAGGTCCAAGCAATAAATGATACTAAATAAGATACATTTTCCATATGTCCCCTAGTGGTTTGTCACCACTAGTCAATTTGTGAAAAATATTGAGGTCGGTTTTATTAAATATAGACAATAATTATTAAAAATTATGAGCCTTGATGTGGAGGATGTCATGAGGACCAAACTGATGCTCATAGACTAGCCTGGGTAACTATTTGCTCTTTAAATGCTTGCCCACTACATCATTAGGATCCCAATGCCTAAGGTCATCTAATTTAAAAACAAAGGAATATTTGTGTCTGGCCATGGTTTCCACCTACTTCTAATCCTATATAATTATACTTCTAATTATCAAAGGAAAGGGATAGAGGAGGCCCATCCTTTTCTCCTTGTAGACTCCATCAACACCATGAAGAAATTAGGATGTAATTTCCTATTTTTACCAACTTGTTACGAACATAAATAGGCAATTTGTAGGGCGAGGTTAGAATTCCTTCAATTTTGATTATAGTAAAATCTAGGTAAAACTAGATATCTTCCATGAGATCCACATATTTCTTGATAAAAAGGCTAACCATGGGCATTTGAAACCCTATAATGGATTCTACAAATCTTGGATAGACACATTCATAGATGAATTACATGTGGTGTATATACTTAAATATGCGTAACTCTAAATAGTGGTGAGAGATGGTGGTTCTACCCTTGGGAGACCATTTTTTGATGTTGGGGATCTTAGTGGAAGCTAGAAAGGCATCTAGAAAATAATACATCATGAAGAACTATTTGTTTGGCTTCCTCTTGATGGTAGTAAATTTTTTTCCTAGGTGGATACTAATCACATCCCCAATTATAAGAGTGGGCTCTTTTTCCACCATAAAGTAGACATAAGACACCCAGCTCTTGTTGACATATGTGGTTGTAGAGGCTCTAGATATTCTATTTAATAGGGTCATGATTACTTTAATTCCTTCCCTAAACTGAATAATTGGGATTCTTCGCTCAATGTCTCAAAATACATGGTTCCCTTAGAGAAACTATGGCCTAAGGATGGTAGCTAGGTCATTATTACTAGTCCATTCCTTAATTTTGGGCAAATCCACATGGGGTTTTGGTAGTTTATAATAACTCTCAAAATATAGTGTGGAAATATAAGAAACTCTCTTAGAGCTCCCCTCATGAATGATCCAATCATTCTCAATTCTACTATCTATAAAAATTGGAGTAAGGATGTAAATGTAATGGAGTACCTCTAGTGTGGTAGTAACATGATGGATGCCAACCATTTAAAATATAAATAGTTCATAGTATATTCTACTAATAGTGGAAATCCTCTACTCCTCCTTAGTAATGTCTTTCATCTCCTAGATGGTCTAATATAGCTCAGACCAATTCTTGTTTCCATTGTTCAAGGATGTAGTGTCTAGTTTAGTATCTTTGAAAACCTTTCTTCCATTGTTCGTGGATATATACAACTTTGTATCATCTCTCAATTGCTACCTGAAAGCTACCATGGCTTATGTACATGCAACTTTTTCACAACTACATTTAAAATGCTCTATGGTTAGATCTTTCTTGCTAAAAAAATTAAACCTTTTCTAAATTTACTATACTCAATCTGAGTTTGCTTAGGGCTTTTTATGCCAGCTTTAGGAATTTAGAGCTTTAATGGTGGTAGTTCATTTCGATTTCGGCTCATACATGATTTATATTTGATTTAGACCTTTACCTTTATATGTTTTCATTCTTAATCACACAAGAACTCCTCTTTTATCATTTTATACTTGCATGGTGCTTATTTGTCATCGATCTAGCACCTTTCATGGCATTTTTCATAATGCCTTCGAAGCACTAGCCATTAGCATTTATAAATGCCTTTTTTATTCATGTCTTTGGATGAAGATATTTGGATCAATGTGGGCCATTTATTATGATCTAGGCCCTTGATTTTCATTGGTCCTTTTTGGTACTGAGCCTTGTTTTTGTGCCACTTAGCACTTCCATGGGCTTCTTGAGCTATGACACCTTTATTATTTTATGTTAAATGCATGTCTACCATCAATTGAGCCTGTGGGATCTTGAAGATTTGTTAAAAAAACAATAGTTTCTTTGTACTATTGGATCATCCTTCCATAACATAGAGTGATCCATAGGATCTACAAAGATTCACAAGCCTTAATCAACACATTATTAAGGTAGGGACTTAGGTGTCAATATCTTAGGCTAAGGTTTATTTCATGTTTATTAAATATGATATAAACTTGAGGCTAAAGTTTTTATGCCTAAGTTTTCAAGATTTATAGAAAGGAGATCATGGCTAATTATTTTAAGCTGAATTTTAAGTTGTGTTCAATAAATGGAACACATACTTTGGGATAAAATACTTATGCTAAGCTCTTAGAACATGCCCAAAGGGGTAAAATTGATATATAAGGACCCAATGCTAGATATTGACATGGAGCTTTATTGTATTAATAAACACAATAAAATATTTAATTAAAAGCATTTGGGGCTAATTTTTATTTCACAAGGACCCATTTAAAATAAGACTTAGTAGAAGTCTCTAGCCTAAGGTTTATAGAATTAAAATAAATGTAATAGAGACCTTAGGATATAAAATTAAATTGAATTCTTATCTACATATATTTAGACTATGAGACAATTTCAATATTTTTAGGTCAAAGATCTCAAGCGTTTAAACATCCTCTGAGGCCTTACATTCATTTTTAAAGTAATTCATGAGCTCTCTAAATGACATTTTGGAGTGTATCTTGGTCTTGGGAAAAATAATTCATTAACTTAAATTTTATGGTCTCACAAATGTAAAATATTTCCTCATAGATGTCAAATGACGGTCATACAAATGTCAAATTTAGGTTCATGAATTTCTTAGTTTTGATTGGCTTAAATTTGATGATCATGTGGACACCAAATACATCCTCACAGGTATCAAATGAAGATCGTGCAAATGTCAAATTTAAGCTCATCAAGATCTTGTGTTCTAATATGAGAGTTCCACTTGGTATCTCTATAGGGATTTCCAAGATCTTAGACTCAATTCTCTCTATCTAATTAAATATCATGATGAAATGAGAGCCATATGATCATGATCTGCGATATTTATCGTGATTGGTCCCTTCTAACATGAGAGACCCTTTGATTTTAATATTAAAATGTGGGAGTGATAAATGGAAAATCCATGGTCTTTTTGAGGATTTGAATTTCCAATGGTGTCTTTAATTTGTCTTATCTTTGGTCTGCAATGAAGCAAGAACCATTCATCATGATCTGAATATTTGAACATTATAGTCTGAAGGACTAATTGGTAGATTATATTGATATTTATTCACTCCATTGGATCAAAGGGTATGAGGAGGAATAGATCATTGGATCGTTTAAGATTTATGATATTTAAGTTAGGAATTGAGATGAAACATACTTAGGTTGGGGAATTTAGACTAAGGTTTCATTCTTATTAATAAATATGAGTAGGGCCCTAACATATAGATTTACACTAAGTAGGTAACAAAAGGACCATGCTAGAAAATATAAAGGGATGCATCAATCATGAATATTTGGCTCAATTATAAAATAAAGACTTAGGCTAAAGAATTAAGGTTAAGGTGTCATTTGTGTTAATAAACATGAATGGGGTGTTAGCATAAGGCTTAAGATTAATGTTTTATCAAAGAGGATCATGCTAACATAAAATGGACCCTTAAAGCATAAAATTAGACCATGGTTAGAAATAAAAAGGAACAAAGGGGAATGTAAAAGTGAACCAAGTATAATTTTTAAGATAAGTTTTGGTCATGTTTAAAAAACATGACCAAGCCTTAACATAAAAATTAGGCTTAAGTCTAAAAATATTTAAAATGTTCCCACCAAATGCTCTCAACAAATTTGAATTTTAACTAAGGGTTTATGCCAAGGTTTTAGAAAATGAAGCCATTAACACAGTCTCCATGAAAACTAAAACTATAGAACAAGAAGATCAATCATTAATAATTTTAGGCAAACTCAAAACAAAACCTTAAACCAGCTAACCAAGTGGATGATCTTCAAATTCTACCAATTATTCAATCATGTCATATTTTAAAGGTTAGGCTCTAGGGTATCTGAATGGTCCCAGTTAAAAAAAAAAGTTGGTATGTTGACCTTAACAAATGGAAATGTTTGGGGGAAATATAGCAATATGTTAGAACCTCAAGACTCTAGCTTAGACAAATAACTAAGTCATCCACTCTACTTGATCAACATCATTATCTAGATAGTTTATGGTTGAAACAAACCTTGTACTTGTAATTGGGGTCAAACATGAAGACATATCCATTATGTGTGTGTGCTTTGATTCCACTTATTATTTTACATGAGTTTCAAGAGATAACTTTTAGGTTTCATATATTTAATCATTACCACTGATTTGGAACATGTTTAGGTATCTATTAAGAACCACGCTTCTAGCTCATGGATGGCTTGGGCATTGATCTACTACTAGCTAGGAATCTATAGCCTCAATAGAGATGCCTTTGTCTCCTCTCATGGTCTTATTCCACTACCATCTAAATGTCCATAGCCTTAGTGGAGATTACGATAATCACCTATTCTTAAAAACTTTTGAATTTTGCAATGAATTCTTTTTTTTTGCATTTTTTAGATTTTGTATGCTTTGAACAAGCTTGGGAACCAGGGTAGCCAGTTTTAAAGATTTAGTCAAGTGTTTAATCCTCAAAAAATCTTATATGGCTACAACCATTGTCCTAAATAAGGATGTTTTTTAGGTGCAAGTATGATTCTACTTCAACATATTAATATTTCATCCTACAAGTGAAAATTTTCTCAAAACAAGATTTAGGTCAAGATAATGTTCAAGTTCTCATAAAATAGCTAACATATTCATCAGTCTTAGCTAATGTATTCAAATCATAGAATTAGGCTCATATTTCAAAACCATGGTCAGCATAAGTATTAGGTTCATACCCACATTCTTGAACTTTGGAATTTCAAACAAGCTAAGTAAACATTGATCCCAAGGTTGTCTACAAAGATTTATTATAAAAAAGAAACAAAGGAGTAGAAACAAACACACAACAAAAGCAAGAAATAAAAGGAAACAAATAAATATATACATACTTATGTACAAACAATGGAAAAAAAGGAAATAATTGAAAGAAACTAACTAGCCTACCTACACTAAGTCTAACCATCTTAAAATTTACTCTATAAAGGCCTCAAGAGGAGCATCAGAGAAGTAGAGATTGAGGTATTGTCCATAGGTGGACAGTGTGAACTCTACTCCTTGTAGATCCTTGAGCTTGAAGGTATTGTCTCCCAATGTGTTTTCAATTTGATATTAGCCAATACATAAAGGTGTGAATTTTCCATGCTTTCCCTTAGGCTCAAATGATTTGTTCTAAAGGAGAACTAGGTCCCCTTGCCTAAACACCTTGATCTTTGATCTTTTATCAAATCACCTTTTCACTATGATCTGATGCCTACTAAAATCATCAAAGGCTTTCTCCCTTTCATCCTCCATATAAATGATTTCTATATATATTGAATTTGTAAGCTCTTGGACTTTTTCCATGTATTCTTACATGAATTTGTATGTGGAAAACTTGATAGTGATAAGAAATATTGGTTCTTGTCCATACACCAATATAAATGGTGATGATTTTAAGGCTTGTTTGATCTTGATCCTATCTACCTTTAGTCATACTTGATAAGTTTGTGCCAAGTCTTGGGATTGCTTGTAGCAAAAAAATTTATTGTCTTCATTATGTTTTGATTGGTATATTCAGAGACTCCATTTCTTTGGGGGTAATGATTAGATGAAAAATTTAGACTAATTCCATTATTGTACACCCATTTAATCATCTCTATGGATTTAAATGTAGAACCATTTTCACACACTAGAGAGACTGGAGTTCAAAATTTAGTATAAATGTTATCTTCTAAGAAATTGATCACTTCTTCCAACCTGCATTATTTAGTGGATACAACTTCATACTACCTTATGAAATAATCTATGGTATTCAAGATGAATTTATGACCTTTAAATGAATTAGGATTTATTACCCTTATAAAATCTAACCCCCATTATGAAAATGGTTTATCAAGCATGACTACTTTAAAAGGCATTACTACCTTAGGCTCCTTAGTGATAAAGATTTGGAAAGAGTGGAATTCCATCACATTCTTGTGAGAATCCTTGAAAATAGTTGGCCAATAGTAGCCAAATCTGAGGATATTATGTGTTGTAGTCTTCCTAAATTAGTGTCCATTACTAAACTTCTCATGAAAGATGCTCATGATTTGGGTAGATTCCTCTTTTGAGACACATCTCAGGTAAACCCATTCAAATTTATTTCTATATAAGACCCCATATTTGATCAAATAATGTTCTTTCTTGAGCCTCAATTCCATCTTTTTCTTATTTTTCAATCCTACAAGATAGGTACCATTAATTAGTAAATGAATGATGGAATCTTACCACTCACTATATTGAAAGTTATACTGATCCACTTACATAATACTCCACTTAGGGATGATTTTATAAATAATTTGGATCAAGACTTAATACCTTACCAATTTTATCATTTTCATTTCTATGTCATATTTCTATAAAATTTACATCCACTTACCTATACATTCTCTAAGATCATTCTTTCTCAACATTAGCTTTGTGGTAGGGTCAGGTAGGATAACATGCACCTTATTACTAAGGATATAATGCTTAAATTTCTTTACTACCTTAAATAATGCATATTCCTACTTATAAATCAATGAATAATTCAACTCAAAAATTTTGAATTTGGTACTCATAAAATCTATGGGGTGATTGCATCCATCAACTTTTTTGAGTTAAAATTGAAAACATAATATGGTCAAATGTAAAGGAATAGAGATAATAGTCCTTTGAAAAGTCAAGGATTATTAGGACTAAAGCTTGGATAATGGCTTCATTGAGTCATTGAATGCCTTCATATATTATTCATTCCATGAGACCTTGGAATCCTTATTTATCATGTCATTTAATGAATTGATAATCTTTGCATAGTTAAAAATGTTCTTATAAAATTTATCTTCCCAAAGAATAACTTTAGTTTTTTTCTAATATTTGGAGGATCTATTATCAATATGGCCTCCACTCACGTAGTGTCTATGGAGATAACATCCTTATTTATAACATGCCCCAAAAATTTCCCTTTAATAGCATAAAAGATATTTTTTTAAAGGTTTAAGTAGATTCCATACCTTCTGCATGTCTCAAAAATTTGCTGTAAGTGCATAAAGTGATCTTCCCTATTTTTAGAAAAAATGGTTAGATCATCCATATATATAATGATGAACTTACCTATCATACCTTAGAAGATATGGTCCATGGCACTTTGAAAAGTATCTCCTACATTGATTAGCCCAAAATGCATTCCCTTATAGGTAAAGGTTTCCCATTTTATTATGAAGGTCATTTTCATCCTATCTTCCTTGTCAACCAGTACCTAGTTGTAACCTAAAAATCCATCAAGAAAGACATCATATCTAAACCTAAAAAAACTTAAATCACTTGGTCAAGAGAAGGAAGTGGATAGTTATCCTTTTCAAATACTTTGTTTGAATTTATAAAATCAATGCATATCCTAATCTCACCATTCTTCTTCCTGATTGGTACCAAATTAGCCATCCAAGTAGAATGCCTAATGGAAAATACAATTATTGCATCTAGTAATCTCTTGACCTCTTTAAATATCATTGGTTATTAGACAAGGTTCATAAGCCTTTGATTTTTCCTGAAGGGTTTACAATTTTCCTTAAGGGCTATAATATAGGTGATGAACCTTGGATCAAAGATTTTTATGTCATCATAGGACCAAGATATAACATCCTTATACCTAGTTAACAAATATTTGGCCTTCTTGTTATCAATATTGGTGTAGGTTTTTCCAATGTTAACTAGTTGGGGTTAATTTTGGGGGCCAAGATCTATTGAATTATAATCCTTCCTACTTACCTTGTAAATCTTGGGAACCTTAGCTAGTTTGTTTTGGTAAAATAGTATTTATAAAGCAATCATCCCCTTATGGATATTATTATCATTTAATTAAATAACTTTACCATCAAACTTTTTCTCCTTAAGTGTATTTTCATTTATCTCATCAACAATCTAAGCCTCAAATGCTCTAGAATTGGTCATGAAATCCAATGTTTGTTGAACATCACTAAAGAGTTGAAAATGATTTATATTATCAAGCACCTAAGGAAAAGGTATCAACTCAATTATAAAGGTAGGGGAGTCTTGGTTGGGCATGAGGTTGGTTTTAGTAGATGCCAAATAATCAGTAGCTTGGTTCTCTTCTCTTAGGATGAAAATAATGCTAAAAGCATCAAAATATTCAATTAGATCCCAAAACCTAAACTTAAAACTATTAAAATATGAGAGATTGCATTGATATGTGTTTCTCACTTGGTTGACTACTAGTTTTAAATCCCCATAAAATATTAGTTTTTTAACTTTATTTATTATAGAAAATTGCAAACCTAGGATAAGGGCATCATATTTAGCAAGATTGTTAAAACAAGGGAGTGTAAGCCTATAAGATGCATGGTATTATTTAACAATAGGATCAGTTAGGATAACACCAACTTTGGATCTAGCCTTACACCTAACACCATCAAATTTGTCTTCCACAACCCAAGAATAATATGAGTATTCTTAGGATCACTTACCTGGGTAGTCTCTAGGGTAAAAACCCCTAAGTATTAATC
Organism: Torreya grandis; assembly: GCA_037957365.1. Lineage (NCBI taxonomy): Eukaryota > Viridiplantae > Streptophyta > Pinopsida > Cupressales > Taxaceae > Torreya > Torreya grandis. The sequence continues at coordinate 225,694 of JARHVA010007481.1, read as the reverse complement.
AATTATGTTGACACTTTCATTGATAGCATTGGACTAGATTATCATGTGCTTCATCCTTAGCTCTCTTTTAACCCTAACCTAGTTTGGGACTCCAATATAAGATAGCCATAAATGTGAACAATATGTGGACATGTAGCTATTCAGAGCTTTCATCCATTCCCTACTTAAAAATATCCCATAAACATCAGGAATTTCAAAAACTTGAATATCAATAAACTATTACACTCTAGGCTTAGAAGCTAATTTCATATGAACATTTAATAACTCTTCAACTATGTTGACCCTAGTCTTGTCTAATTGGGTGACAGCCCTATTAAACTTTATAGATATTAGATTGAGTTATTTGGAAATACCTATGGATTTATATTGGCAGATGCACAAAAATCCAATAATTAATTTTGAAAATTCTTAACAAACATCCTTACTATGAGTAGGAAATGAGGATATTTTGCCTTAGCTTTGTGTACAACCATATTAGCATTGTCAATTGTGGGTGTTCTATTAGATTTATTCTATAATGATTTCAATGAGAAGTTCATTTATTTTTTGAGCTATGTCAATTCATGAAATGTGATGTTATCTTTTATATTCTTTATATCCTCAATAATGTTATAACCAATCTTGTTTGAAGAACTAGAAACATCAACATTAGGTTTAAAGGTACTCCCTTTGGGTGATTCTAGATCATTGCTTGAAGAAGTGTCTAGAGGAGTTTTAAAATTATTTAGAGGTATTGAGGTAGTTAAAGGCTACCTTTACTCTATATTATTGAGGGGATAATTCTTCTTCAAGAATTTTTGGAAGGCCTAGATCTCTTCAAAGACATCATCAGGTTCATTCTCCTATTGAAAAAGGAAATAAAATGTGTCCACCATGTTGACTTGATTAGATGATTTGGATCCAGAGGTACTTGCACTAATATCCTTGTTAGGGACCACTTCAAATATGTTTAATTCCTTTTGGAAAGCCTCAAAAGCCTTACAAAACTCAATGTAGTCAATTTCACCATGCATGGTTGTCCAATGCTCCCTATAATAATTAGGTAATGCTATATTAGTAAGATTAATGTCTATAGTCCTATTACTAGAAGATGGTTCATTAGCCTTTTTATATGGAAACTATCACTCTAAGACCTATTATTTGGCCTACTAAACTTTTAAAATGATAAGTTCCTACTGGACATTTCTCCATTATTCCCAAATTATTTCTACAACTAAAGAAAATAAGTGCTTAACTTTTGGACCATTTTCAAGATAGACTCATTCTCATTCTTGAAAGTTTTATAATTATGTACCTAGTTATTGTTAGTACCAGTAGATGGTACTAAAGCTCTTTGATCATTTTCATTAAAACCACTAGTAGGATGAATCAAGAATCCTATGTTCTAATAAGTGAGAGTTGGTTCAAGGCTAGGATATTATGGTTATTTTGGGGGAAGATATTTACAGTGGGCATATGTGGGTTGTTATTTGGGACTGAAAAGGCCATTTGTCCTTAGGGCTGCATTTGATCATTGATGATCACTGCTTTAGAATAAGCCTTGGATAATGAAGTTATAACTGGAATATAACTTTTTAAAAATATAAAAGTCATGGGGTCTACTACATCCTTGTAGATTTATAAAGATAAAAAAATTAGGTTTATAAGGTTTTATGGTCCTAATATACATTTTTTGAAACCTAGCATTAAAATACCTTATGGGCTCACTTACATCCCTCATGATTTTGGTGAAATGATGGTATATGACACATGGAATCATAATATTACCAAAATAGTCTATGAAAACATTAGTGAAACCATCCCATCTAGTAATATAATTATTAGGTAGATTTAAAAACCATTTACAGGTAGCATCTTTAGAAGTAAATGGGAAAAACCTACATGCTACATCTTCATGTGTTATATTTATCAACCTTAAAACAACTTTAAAATATTTTATGTGTTCTTCAGTAGTCACAATACCAATTGGACTAAATGTATGAAAGTAATTTTTAGAGTTACATGGGAGACAATGTACCACAACTGGTACATTGATTGAAAAGTCTCCCAACCAAGCCATACCTATATCAAGGTTGAAGGTAAACATACCTTGAATAGGTGAAGTTGGTAATGATTTGGTTCTCATATATCTACCTTTAGCACACCTAGCTCTTTTGTGAACTTCAAGTTCAAGTAAAGGTTCCCTTGTGTTTGAGTGTGATCTGGTTCAAATCCTTGGCAATTCTAGCTTTAAGATTGAAGATCTTTTTTGAAATACAATTTATCAATTTAATTTTTATAAATAATAATGATTGAAACTATACATTAAACTCATTTTGCAAATATTGTGTGAAGAACAATAAATGATGTAAACCTTTGACTAAACTAGCTCAAATATATGTCCAATTATGCAAATATGATCTATCTTTATAGGTCTAATCTCAAATAAACTCATATCTATGAAAAATATTCCAACCTTTGATCAAAATAATTCATCCTAACCTCAAATACTATGGATTTTCAGATCTTAAGCTATATTTACAAAAATTAAGCATCAAAATTCAAATAACCTTTATCTTTGTCTAAAAGAAGCACAAAGATATGTAAAATACCACAAATATCAATGATACTTACACTTATAAGCAAATAATTACTCAAAAATGCATAATAACTCCAATCTTAGAGCAAAATATACTAACACTATAAAATATCCAACCAATTTATAAAGATTAACCCTCCTTCCAATGCCAATAGAATGCTCTCCTATTGATGCCTCTAAATGTATCACAGGGGTTCTTAGTGTTTAAAGATAACTTCTCATTTTAGAATTCCAGGAATTTAGAGCATGAGTTGTAAGTTTTGGCAACTTAGGTTATCTATGGTGAAATAGTAGCAAAGTGATGTATGAATGTTCCACAATATTTATAATAATTAATGGTTGGGATCCATCATGGTCCAATTTCTTTGAATTATGAAGTATCTATGTTAATTTTAGTCAATTATGATCAAAACTTAAACTATATATTAATATAAACAAATATTTATAATAAAATTTAAGGTACAATGATCTGATTAGAAAAAGTAAAAGGGAAGGGTAAGGTAGAAAGTGAATGTGTGATTGTTGATCCTTAACTCAAATATGAAGACAAAGTTTTAGTTTTAATTGAACCTCATTTAACTAGTATATGATGAAAAAATAGAATAAGCTCATATCTCACCACTTACTACAAAAATTTCTAAGGATAATATGAGCTCATATAATTAAGAACTAGATTTTTCTTTAAATAATTATTACCAAACTCAAATAGCAAAAGTAGATCTAAATACATAATAAATGAAACAAATAAAATTCAAGATCCTTCAATAAATTTAGCATAATCACAAATTATCAACCTTGTATCACCAACGTAAATTAAGAATTCCAAGAAACTATTCAAATTCAAGTTTTAGAACCAACAATTGAGAGAAAGCTATATTAACAATTGACACATCAAATTTGGACAATCTTTACATAATTCTTTGATTATATTAATTGTTCCATTTATAAAAAAAAAAATTAAAAATATCTCTCTTTAAAAGGTGGTAATACTAAATTTTATAGAAAGAAAAGGAAACATATAGATCGATTGTGAGATACAAATGTACAAAAGATAATGATAGCTATCATTTTTTAGAAAGTTAAAGAATATACTTGCATTTTAAAAATGACCTAACCTAGAGGCAACATGATAACAAAATAACATGTGTATTTACAAAATAATATCATATTTCAAAAATATTATAAATTTCTTAAAAAATAGAATATTATTTAGCTACTTGGTGGGTCCATTACCAAAGAGTTCCCCTATTGCTCCTACATAAGCTCCATAGCTATTTTATGTTTTTATTTGAAAATATCCAAGTCCATAGGTGGTCTCAAAATACATTATTCCTCATTATCAACTAAATCATCCAATTATATATCATTCATAATCATGGCCTCTTTGATTTTATAAGCCTCAATTACCATTTCTCCAACATTGAGGATCATATCAAGGGTCCTACTGTTGTCTACTATTGAATGTCCTTGACTATAATTATTAATTTCTTTGACTACAAAAGTATTCCTATGCTTGAATTCATCATCATTAATGAGGCCTATGATAGTGGGATATGCAGGGTCCTTAAGCATTATTTTAAGGATTTGTTCAATTCTCCCTACCTACTCCTCATCATCCTTGAGAAGCCTCTCCAAGTCTTATGACCATGTACTTAAACCTTGGATCTTATCAATAATAATCCCAATAATGGCATTAGAATTACATAAACTAATTTACTTGAATATAGGGATATAATTTCCAAATTTTATGTTGATCAACCCTATTATTTGATCCATTAAGGCTTGTCATTGGGTTATTAAACCTTTATCCAATGTGTTCATGATTAGTCCCTTCTAATATGTGAGACCCTTTGCTTTTAATCTTTGAATGTAGGAGTGACATGTGGAAAATTTGTGGGCTTCTTGAGGCTTTGACTTCTTAATGGTTTCTTCACTCCATCTGATCTTTGGTCCATGATGAAGTGATAACTATTTATTGTGATTTCAGTACTTAAACACAATTGGTTTGGAGGACTAATTACTAGATTCGGTCAGGATTTCTTCACTCCATTAGATTAAAGGGCATGAGGAAGTGTGGATCATTATATCCTATAAGATGCATGTTATTTAATATAGGACTCAAGATGAAAGATACTTAGGCTAGGGAATTTAGACTGAGGTTTCATTTTTATTAATAAATATGAATGGGACCCTAACATATAGACTTAGACTAAGTAGGTAATGAAGGGACCATGCTAGAAAATATAAAGGGATCCTACAATCATGAATATTAGGATTGTTTATAAAATAAATACTTAGGATATAGAATTAAGGTGAAGGTATCATTTATGTTAATAAATATGAATGGGGCCTTAACATTAGGGCTTAAGACTAAAGTTTTAGAAAAGAGGATCATGCTAACATAAAAGGGACCCTACTAGCATAAAATAAGACCACAGTTATAAATGAAAAGGAACAAAGGGGAAAATAAAAGTGGACCAAGTATAATTTTGAAGCTAAGGTTTGATCATGTTTAAAATACATTACCAATACTTATCATAAAAATTAGTCTTAAGTCTAAAATATATTCAAAATGTTTCTTCTAGATGCTCTTGCCAAATTTGAATTTGAACTAAGGGTTTATGCTAGGGTTTTAGAGCTTGAATCCATCAACATAGTCTACATGAAACCTATACATATATAATGAGAAGATAAATCATTATAAATTTTAGGCAAACTAAAATTAAAACCTTAAACCAATTAACCAAGTGGATGATATTTAAATTTTACCAATTATTCAAGCATGTCATGTTTTTAGGGTTAGGCTTTAGTGTATCTCAAGGGTCCCAATTTAAAAAATAAATGGTTATGTTCACCTCAACACATATACACTATATAAATAAACATTATACCAATTTAAAATCATTAACAAATGTTTTATATCTATAAAATGGACCTTGATGATAAGCATGCATGAGAAATGAGCACCTACAAGACTAAAGACCTAAAAATGTGTTTTTAGAGTGTTTTTTAAATTGAAAATGAAATTTAAATGATTTTAATATGTATATGGGTTAAATAAAATTATTTATATAAAATAATTATCTTTTTGTACCATGTTTATCTCAAAATACAATTTTTTTTACAAAACTAGCATGTTTGCTACCCTAGGAGAACCTATAAACACAAAAAAGAGCAAAACTTGAATTATATTTATCCAAAATATATTAAATTTCAAATTAATGTGTAGATAGAATTTAAAAACTTATGGTATTTTTATTATTTCTATATGACACTAGAGGAGAGATAAAAGTTAAAATTATAGGTCTGTGAATGCAAAAATGTTGAAAAGTAGTTCTCAAGAAGCCTAAATGTGCAAGAACTCAAGTTTTATTGATCCAATTGTATTAAAAATTTGTATGTAGGTGTTAAAATGTTATATGAATGATATAAATTTTTTTAAAAAAAGTTTAATCCATTCTTTAGGTAATTTAATAAGAGATATCTCTCTCTTAAGAACTTTTCAAATGCTAATAGAATTCACACCTACAAATTTAAACTAAGTCATCATCAAGAGCCATGAAGAATATTATGAGAGGAATAAAAATAGATGATATCAGGTATATGTCTCATTATTTAACCTTTAATTTAAGTATTTTAGGTCTTGAATCATGTTCATATAACTTTTAATACACAATAAGATTATGTACATGGTCAAAAAGTCATTAAATGAGGAGTTGAAGTTGTGCATCATCGATGCACCATTATAATTTACATGAAAAATAAGAACAAACATTCCTAAATAAGATAATATATTACCTATACACAAAAATTAGAGAGAATAAGTCAAATCAAATAAGGACATATCACAGTGGAGTTTCATCATGCAGGATTGTAGGAGTCAATTGAAGATAATGTGGAGTTTTTTCATGCAAATTGATTTTCAATAACCTAAAGCCTCCAAAAAATACATCCAAAACCAAATGATAACTTTTAGACTTAAACCTAGTAATTTTACATTGGTTAAGGAATAATATGTCAATTAAATGTTAATTTCATCTATGTTTTAGTTTTAGGGCTTAATGAGAAAGAAGATATTAATTAAAAGTTAACTTCAGCTATGTTTTATTTTTAGGCCTTAAAGAGGGTATTGATTATTTTTTTTTCATGTTTTTACCATTATAAAATACTCCTTTCACTATATGTACATTTTTTTTCAAGTAATTAGATATACCTCTAGCTGGTTATGGCTTAGCCCTGCTAAATTTCATACTTGCAAACACCTTCTTGAGCAATAAAGAAACTAATTTTATCTTCTAATATGATATTTAGTATGTGTAATTAATGAAATTTTGAATTAATATTTTGATAATTACATCATATCCCTAATTTATGTCTAATTTTGTGCACTTCTATGCAATAAACTTGATCTTATGTTGGTTGTAGTTTGTGTCTCTGAGAATTTATGTTGAATCCTTTCAAAAAAAACTTATGCCCAAGATTCATTGGTGAGTTATGAATTGTGTATGTGTGAGTTTTATTTGAGATAATTATGTGTGTGTCCAAAAAAATTGACAATTTTGGTGCATCACCCCATATTTAGTCATAGAAGTATAGGAATCTCTCTCTTTTTATTGCCAAAAAGTAGTTTAGGTGAGGATCAGAGTGATTCATAAAGGGAACCAACCCTATTTAGAGGTTTAATTCCATTATAGGACACACAAAATATGAAGGTTATCCCATTGTATCAATTTGGTAAGGAAGATTTCAGACCTTCCTCAAGGGTGTAAGTTAAATTTTACAATAATTTTTGGTAGGCTCAATGGGACCATAGCTCAAAAGATTACTAAATATTGAGGTTGGTTTAAGAATTTTGAAGAAAAAAAATTACTCAAGTAATTAGTATATAGTAAACCCAAGTTATTTACAACTACTTTAAGTAGTCCAAGTTCCTAAAGACCATCAATTGGTATGCATTTTAATCCTTTATTTTGTGAAAATGCATCTTTTGTACCTTTATATCCTTCAAATTAAACTAAGAATATTTATGGATTCAGCCCAAGTAGCCTTATACCAATAGGATATTAGTATTCTCATGATATTCACCTCCTCCCACCCTTGCTCATGTTTCCAATTATCCTTGGCAAAGTCATGTTTTTTTCAATCAACATAAAAAAAGTATGCAAGAGATAAGACTTGACTTTGAGAGATAATGTATGGAAGGATAGGGAATGTGAATATAATTGGAATTGATAAGATCTTGAATATTAAGTCTATATACACTAATAAGAGGTAGAATAATTGGAAATATACAATGAGACTATAATATAACAAATATAATTGCCCATAAGAACACAAAGAATTGAGTCTAAAATCCCAAGATGGAAATAAGAACCCATTGAACCTTAAGGATAGTCTAATTGCTTCAAGATTCCAAGTTTTATAACTTTTAATCCTATGAAAGATCATATGCTTATCCAAACTCCTCCACCCATTCTTCCTCAAGTCCCTCAATGTCCCCAACTAAGAAAATTTCCAATTTTCTTAATCCCATATTCTAACTCAAAATTTTAATTTATCCATAAAGATCAAGGAATATTATAATGTGAGAGGTTGATTTTTGAGTGGAAAGATAATAATGACACATCTATAACACAATTTTCTTGACCTCCTTTCAAAGGATTCTTAAATGAAATTATTACTTCAAAATCTCAAAGTCTTTTTATTGCCTCTTTAATCCAAAATACCATTCAAGATCATCCCATAATTCCTTATGTTCTTATGCCACCAAATGTAAACTATTTCCATCCCACCATATCCCTTTTTTAAGGAGTAACTATTATATGGAAGGTAAAAGAAGAACATCTAGGTGAAGAGGAGAATTTTTCAAGAGAGGATGATCAAGAGTTGTGTTGGTCAAATGAGCTTTAATTTGGTATAGAAAAGAGTAGTCCTTAAAGAGTGAAACCAATTAAAATTTTAAGTGAGTCTGAATAATTATATCATGAAGATGTTCTAAATGACATGACATTAGCTACCAAGATTACAATAGTGGTTTACCAAGGTAACAAACCTAGATATGAGCTAAGTCAAGATACACAATAAGATGTAGTGATTCTTATTGAACCTTAATAAGCTACAAGTGAGGATAAATAAGGTTTTGATGAAGAGTGGAAATAGTAACTTTATTTTATTGAATACATTTAGAATATTTGTAGGCCTACAACTCCTCATGAAGACATAGATAAAGTGGTTGCAAAATTTAGAACCATGTTCAGGAAGATGTTGATCAAATCATATCTCAAGTAGACCTTGATGAAGCTAGAGATTAGTATTTAGATCTCCTTAAAGAGCTTGAATAATTTAAAAAAAATAAAAATAAATTTGGGATATCTAAAGATGTGATAGAAACCCAAGAACATTGTTATATGGAGTCATTAGAAGATGAAATTGTAGTTGTTCCTATGGATCAAAATGTAGTTACATTAGAGAGAAGTATTAGTGTTGAAGAGAAATATGAGGTGAACATTAACCCATAAAAAGAGTTTTTCTATATTAGATATATTTTTGATTCATTTGATTCACTTGGAGACAATACAAAGAGGTTAAAAAGAAGGAAAAGAGTTGATCCAACCAAAATGACACTCAAATAACAACTTTTTCCTCATCTTTATCAACCACATAGAGAAGACCTAAAATGGTTTTTCTTTGATCCAGTTGGATTTTGATATTTTTACATAATAGTGTTAGATTTCACCTTCCTCCAAGTGTTTTTATTCACACGTTCAATTTATAGTTTTAGTAGTTTTTAATCCCCTAAGTGTTCTTGCATATGTATTGTTGTTACTTTGAAGTTGCATTATTTAGTTTCAATTTTGGATGAGGAAGATAATTTTTTTTTTATCAAGTTCATATTATATTAGGTTATGATACTTATGATTCCATGTTCAATGTAATTCTTGAGGTGGTTAGTCTCTTGCTTAGTAGGCAAATAAATTTATAGAGATCACCAAGAATGTTGACCTTTGCAGTCACATTATTAATTTTATCATTGAGTATGTTTAAGTTCATAATGTATTTCGTCATAATTTTCATCCTTTAATTAATTCCAATATGCTTAGTTTATTCATATTGAGATTTCCCCTTAGTCTAAGAGGCTAATTGTAACAATTAAGCATTTATTGTGCCCTCTGAGTATGTTTCAAGACTCTTTTGAAAATGTTAAGAAATTTCTTTAAAAAATTAAGGTTAATTTAGTTTTAATATCTCCCATTCATGTAAACCATATATAGTCTTAGTTATGTTTTGGTCTTCATAACCACTTCTTGGTTGATCATCTCAAGCTTTTAAAGCATGCCAGGGCATGCGTGGAAGAAATTAAAGGGAAAAATGTAAATAAAATAAGTATGGTGCATATTTTTAGGTCAATAATAATTTTTAATCATTAAATCAATGATTTTAAGATTCCATACATTCATATACAATAGTTTTGAATATCCTTTTGTGCTCTAACTCATGAAAAGATGTAAGAGTAGTTTTCATGCATTTTCAAAGGAAAAAGATTTTAATTTTACTGGTTTACAGGTAGGTAAAGAATTATGAAAGGACATATAAAATTAATGTACATTTTTCAAACATTTTTCAGTGTTTATAAACTCAAAGTATGCTTAAATTAAGCTAAGATAACTTAAATCTTTCTCAAAATTGATTTTCAAGCTTAAAATTACCCCAAAACCAACGTGATATCTTAGTGGAGATGTTTCATGGATAATAATGGTTGACAGGAGGGTTTAAGAGAGTGTTTTACTTATATATAATGTTTTTTAGTATCAAAAATAAGGTTGGAGATTCATGAATAATTGTTAATAATCAAGATTACTCCAAAACCCTTCAAAACCCTATCTAAAGAACATGAACTTTGAAAATTTGATCTTTTAAAGTGTCTTCAAGATCTATAAAGCATGATAAATTATTTTAATTCCTTATACATGATTTAAATACACATTGTACCAATTTAAAATCATTTTCACATGCTGTATAGATATAAAATAGACCTAGATGACAAGCATGCATGAGAAAGGAACACATACAGGCCTAAAAACCTAAAAGTATGTTTTTAGAGTATTTTTTAAATTTAACATGAATGTTTAATGATTTTAATATGTAAATATGTCCATAAATTATTTTAAAATAAATAATTATCTCTTATGACCATGAGTATATCAAACTATAAAAATTTTACCAAACTAGCATGCTTGCTACTCTAAGAGAACCTAAAAAAAACAAAAAGAGTATAACTTGAGTTATATTAATCTAAAACCTATGAAATTTTAAATTAAGGTGTAGGTAAAAATTTTAAAACTTTTAGTGGTATTATAATTTCCATAATGTACTTGATAAGAGATAAAATTTAAAATTATAGGCCCATACATGCAAAAATATTAAAAACTAGTTCTCAAGAAGCCCAAAAGTTCAAGAACTCAAGTTTTATTAATCTAAATACTTTAAAAATTTGTATGTAGGTGTTAAAATGTTATCATAATGAAATAAAGTTTTTTAACCTTTGGAATCCATTCATGAAGGAATTGAAGAAGAGAGATCTCTCTCTTAAGAGCTTCTCAATCACTAATGGAGTTCACAACTATAAATTTAAACTAAGTCATCATAAATAAACATTAAGGACATTATTAGAGGCATAAAAATATCTTATATAAAGTATATTTTTCTTTATTTAACCTTTAATTGAAGTTTTTTGAGGTCTTCAAGCATGCTCATATAACTTTTAATACAAAATAAGAATTTGAACATGGTAAAAAAAGTCATCAAATGAGGAGATGAAGTTATGCATCATCAATTCACCATCATAATTTCCATGCAAAATAAGACCTAAAAAGCCTAAATAATATCATATTTTACCTCTACATCAAAATTAATTAGAATAATTTAAATAAAATAAGGACTTCTGAAATTGGATTTTCATCATATAAGATTATAGGAATTGGTTGAAGATAAAGTGGAGTTTCATAATGCAACTTGAAATTCAATAACCCCAATCCTCCAACAAGGACATCCACAACCCCCTCCCAAATTGGAGACTGAAAATCAAGTAGTGATATGTTGAACAAGGAATAATATATCAATCAAAAGTTAACTTTAGATATGTTTTGGTTTTAAGCCTTAATGAGGAAGAAGATGTCAATTTAAATTTAACTTCAACTATGTTTCAATTTTAAGCATTAATTAGTACATTGATGACAAGTTTTCATGTTTTTCCCCTCAATAAAGACTCCTTTTACTAAATGTACTTATTTTTTTATAGGTAATTAGATATACCTCTATCTAGTTGTGGCTCATCCCTACCAAATTTCATGCTTGTAAACAACTTATTAAGTAATAAAGAAACCAAGTTTACCTTCTAATATGATAGTTATTGTGTGAAATTGATGAGTTGTTGATGTAATATTGTGATAATTACATATTATCCCTGATTTATGTCTAATTTTGAGAAAATTTATGTATTAAAATTTATTTTTTGTAGGTTGTAGTTTATGTCTCTGAGAGTTTATATAATTCATAGTTGTGATGAATGCTATTTGAGCTTCCTAAGATAAGTGGTCATCCTTATAAGTAATGTTATAAGATGAATAATTTATAAAAAACACTAATGAGCAAGAATAATTGGTGAGTTTTGAGTTGTGTATGTGTGAGTGCTCTTTGAGCTCATTCTATGTGTGTCTAAACAAGTTTAAGTATTAAAGTTTAGTGTATCACCCTATAGTTAGTCATAAAAGTATAGGAATCTCCATATCTTTTCATTATCAAGAAGTAGTTTAGCTAAGGATAAAGGTGATTCATCAGGGTAAATAGCATTATTTGTAGGTTTACTTACATTATAGGATACCCAAAAATTAGAAGTTATCCCATTGTGTCAATTGGGTGAGGAAACTTGAAGACCTTCCTCAAGGATTCAAACTAAATTTGATAAGTTCTTATTGTTATGTTCCATAAACATGGGCTGATTGTCTATTATTATGATTTACACCATATATATAGGTAATTGAGGTTGATTTACTTTTTTTTTGGTTAGATATGGCTATTAGGAGTATAAATAAACAACTATTAGGGTAAAAACATATTTGTATATTGAATTTTTGTTGGGGTACCCATTGCTGATTTATTTATGGAATCAATGGTTTCTAGTTTTATTGTGCTACCCATAGCTATGGTGATGTCTATTTTTAGGAGACCATGTTGGTGGTGTTGGAGAGTTTTAAATGATTTCATGGTGATGTCATGTAGGTGTTCAGGTGAGTGGATGAAGTTATTTGATATTCTAAGTGATAATGACAAAGTGTGCAATATGTTTATCCTAGTATGATTTAGATAACCTTGGTTGATCTTTAGAGTTTAAATAATTAGAGATAGTTAGGGATGATTCTAAAGTATTGAGAATATGTAAGGTGTCATACAAGATATTTTATGTTATTTTAGTTCTTGTTTACATTAGTTTATTGCATCTGGTTGATCATTTTTTTCATCTAGACATTTTGGGTCTAGTGGTAGAAAATCTAAGTAGGTAGTTTGTTGACATCACCATTGCAACATGTGGATGAGTCATGGGGAGTTGGTCATATGGTTATTATTTAATTTTTGCATATTTTTTATTCAATAAATTTTAAGTCCTAAAACTAAGTGAAAAATAAGATATGCAAGTTCAAAGTTGGGTTCCTAGGTAGTTTGACAATGTTTTCCCATACTTGGCCAAATTTACAAAGTGGCAAGAAAAGCTGAGTAGGAATTTTGATGTAGTAATATTTCATACAAGTGGAATTTTTAGGATAATTTTATTATAAGGGTTTGTTAAATTTTTTTCCTAGTTGATATGCACAAAATTTTAGGTCATACGATGAAGTGCATCAAAAGATATGCATGTGAAAAGTTGGCCTTTTAGGTAGTTCTTGACATAGTTTGCTCTATGGTAGAAAAATATAAGTGAGTAGATTAATGGAATTATATCTCAAACACATGAGAGTTATAGGATAATAATGATATATGTTTCTATTCTCCTATGTGAGGAGATCATATGGTCTAAGTTTCAAATCATACATCTAAGTGTAGCAAAAGTTATTGAGGTCCAAAGTTGGCATTCCAAGAAAATTACAATGGTTCCCATAGTAAATTTTGTAATAGATAAATATTAGGACAAAATTAATATCCAATAGTTCATTGGATATTGTACAGATTGATTTAATAGTGTGTATCAAGTCAGAGGTCAAAAAGTGATAGTTACTTAATGATAAGTAGAAGTAAAGATTAAACTTCTTCTAAGATCTGAAGACAAGTGGACATTTATACCAATAAATATAAATGGATTGTATTAATATAAATTATTTAAAATTTTCCAATGTTTAGACACAAACAAATATCAAGCTACGTAAAGGATATCGATGGAGTTTGTTTTTTCTAAAATGTCAGAAAGAAGTGAGATGATGACAAGTGTTCAAAGTTTAATGTTTGGGTAGTGGCACACTATGAGTTAAAGTTTGAAGAAGATATATGGTTTATATATAATATATGAATCAAGGACATGATATGGTAGCATGGTGACCAAATTTTAACTATGACTGTTTGAATTCAAATATTCAAATTTGTAAAGGAAAAACTAGTGCTTAATTTTTGTGTTATATCTTTCGATCTATATAGAATAGGCTCATGGTGTAAAAAGTGAATTTGTATAAGAATAAAATTTTAATATGTAAATATATATTTCAAGGTATAAAAATGTGTACATTAAAATTTATGAAGGTTAAAATATGAAAGTGTGTTTGACATTCATCTGTTAAGAACCTAAGAAGGATGTTTGAGTTTGTTTTGATGTTATTTCAATATATCATGATGAATTAAATATTAGTGAGTGTTTTAGACTACATGAGGAAATTTTTTGTGTATTATGAAGTTTTGATCAATCATATACAGTATGAATAAAGGGTTAGAAGTTGACTATGTTTTTGTTTATAATGACTATGTGTACAAAGAAGTGTTTGAGTTGATTAGAGGTTAGCATAAGAGTAATATGATGTATGTTGTCACTTAAGTGGGACTTATATATCATTTATCATGGGTAAATGAGTTTAAAATTTTTCATGTGTTCCTATTTTTCTTAGAGAAGTGTCAAAGAGGTAAATGGGTCATCACATGACCTAAAAGGTGACTTAGGCTTATTCAAAAGAGAGTTATTTTTAATTGTGACCCATGTAATATTCATTAATTGTTAAGGCATGCATAATTTTTGACCAATATATTTATAATAATGAAGTCTATATAAATAATGAAACCAAATGATATAGTTTCAAGACATGTGTGAGACTTGAATGTGGAATAAGTGTCAAAAATCAAAAACACACTATTATTTACATGGATTTTTTTAATATATATTTTTAATTTAAAAAGAATAAAAATTATAAATATAAGGATTTAAATAAGATAAATAATAAGAATAGTATAAAATAAGAATAAATTCACTAGCTAAGACTTGATAACTAAGTTTAGCTTATAAGCCTATGTCTCTAGGTCCACTCCAAGTGAGGACCATTCTATTAAATTATTGCATCAAAATGGCTTAAAAATCATATTAGAATTATTTATAATATTCCCCAATGTCTACTGCCTCTTGTAAATAATTATCTTAAGCTAAATCTCTAAGTTCAGGGCTCTAACTTTCCAAATAGTTCTATGCCCTTTAAAAAAATATAACACAGTTCAAACAATATCTTCTTCTAATAACACCTTGATCACTTTATATAGTGATCAATCTCATGCGTTTAATGATCAGGCCTTATTATTTTTAGCTAACAAGTCCATGGTTTGAACCATTGGTACTTGCTTTGGTTGATTACATAATCTTTTAATCCCATATTTAGGATGCAAAAATCATTTTGAACTTTTATAAGACCGAGACTCCAAATTCATATCTATTGATATCCCTTTTATTGGATAAGACACATGGTTGGATCAATATATGAGCTACGTTTCACTCAAAAAACTTGATTTAGCCAAGGTTACTCAACTTAGTTTTGATTGGGACTATGTTGGACTTATCCCAACTTGACTTTAGCATTTGCTAAAATTAGCATCTAAGATAATGTTGGATGGAAGTTGGTAACATTAGAAACTTTAATAGTTGGAAGATAGGTTAAAGCTCAGCTCCTGACTCAGGTTGGTGACTTGAGTTGGATTGGGCTTAGATATATTTACAAATACATGAATATTAGTCCCACATGCATGAGAATATAGATCAAATATAAATTTAAATATACCAACAAATACAATGAATTGTGAAGTAAAGGATGCCAAGGCACTCCTCCTCACAAAGAGTGTGTCAACCCTCACTGAGGGCCCCTAGTAAGCAAATAGTGAGTCTCATTTGACCAAAAACTATACACTATCAAATATGAAGGATAAAAACCAAACCCAATTTTTTTTCTCTACTATAATGCCATGTGTTGTAACTTCATTGGTCCACTTGCTAGGCTAAAATTGCACCACATCAACCTACATCACCAATTTTTTACCTATTGACCAGAAACTTCAATGTACAATATCTTACACATATAAAATCAAAATCAATACATTAAAACTATGCTAAAAATATTCAGGTGAGCTCTATGTTATTCCATTGATCAATCTAAAATTTGAAGACTTCATTATATAATGGTAAAGAGATCCTCTTGGATCAAAAAGTCATCTACTTGGAGTGATTCAAAGGATTATGAAGATGAGGTAGACTATGAGAATAAATTGATAAATGATCTTGAATAACTAAAGATTGAGAATAAGATTAACAAGAAGATGAAGTCTCAAATCAAAGACTATGAGAAGTAATTTAGTGTGTATGACTCAAAAATGAATGAAGACACCAAGCGGCATGAAGATATAGTCAATCATCTTATTTATCAATTAGAAATCCTCTTTATAAGCCTAAAAGATAAAGAAGATGAATATTCAAGCTATGTAATTGAAAATGCATCATTAAAATCTATGTTAGAGAAGACATATAATACGGTGAAGTCTTTAGTGATATTTTAAAAGAGCTCAAGTGATCTATCCAATATTTTGATTGGTCAAAAGCATGTTATTAATAAAACTAGTCTTGGATATAAAGAAGAACAAAAGAATTTAACTCAAGACAAGATGAAGAGTAATGTGAACAAGGAAAATCATAATTTGAAGATAAATCATTAGAGAATGTGTTGGAAAAATAAAGACAAATTATATTAGACAGCCAAATGCCATGAGGTATACAAGTTTCAATGGTTACTATTTCACATGTAATCAATTTGGGCATAAATTTAGAGATTGCAAAATACCTATTATAAATGAGTTTTTACTGAATTGTGATGGGGGTTATCAGCCAAAAAATGTGAATAAAGTTAAGTACTTCAATGGTCTTGATGTGGGACACTTTGAAAACCAATGTCCACATAATATTAGACAAGGTAAATTCTCCTCATAAAGAGGAGGTTGTTTCATTTATCATGAAAAAGTACACATTGTAAGTTTCTATCCAAACATGGTAAGAAAAATTGTGTTTCTGTAAAGGAGTATTGTTTGCTACAATTGTGAAAATATTGGCCACATTGTTAAGTTTTACAAGTAAAGGTCATCAAGCCAAAATGAGTTCAATTAGGCTCTTAGAGTATAAGGAATAAGGAAAATTAACTCATGTAAACCAAATATGGTAAGTATGATTCATGATGGGTATTTTGGTACAAGTAATCTATTTTCTATGGTGGAGAATGCTTCAAATGTTGAAGAGTGCCAAGGTCTCTCATTGTCTACTCATACTATAAATAAGGAGACCAAACTCAAAGAGAATAATAAGGTGTTGGTTGAAACTAGTATTGAGGTATGTATGGATACAATTAAACATCCTACCATTAATGTCATTGTATCATGCAAATAACATCAAGTTTTAGTGCCTAGTGATGAGGTTCCAAGCAACAAGGAAGATTCTACAAATGATAAGGTATGTCATGAATCTATGTTGTCTCCATGTACTATCAATTCAATCATATAAGAGAAGGATAATGTTTTTGTGTATGAGCATGTTACTTATCTTAAGCCTAAGAATAAAAATAAGAACTATAATCATCAGATCACCAAGGAAGAGAAGGAATATGAGGAGTTATGGGAAACTCCTAGTTTCACATTGTTCTAAGATATTGTGTAGTAGGATATCTCTACCTATGGTTATTATAAGACATATTTATTATGGAGATGAGAGTTTGTGTGCTCAAGATCATAATTCCAATATATAAAATTACTTGTGCTGATCTTATAATGTCATTGGTTAAGGGTGATAAAAAGGTTCATGATCTTACTCTAGAGGTTTATGAAGGGTTTATAGTACAGGGTCAGAATAGGTATTTACAGATGGCATAATGAGATTGGTTAAATGTCAATAATATTTTGATGATCAAAAATGTTTGTTGACCTTACTATAAAATTCTCTAAGTGCTTGTGTGGTCTGAAGGTATGTTGAAGTTAAATTGAATATTTTTGAGAGTTCTTGGTTTTCTCTATTTTGCCTTAGGATCAAGCATGTCTAAAATGGAGTATATGAAATCAAGATTCCCAATGATATGGAAGATAAAATATTTTTAAAAAGAATGTGATGGTTAGCTCTAGGTGTGTAATAAGTTTCAAAGGTGGACATTGACCAGAAGGAGGTTTGTTGTCCTTGTTTGTTTTAAGGTTCTAGGGTTTTGGGCTCTTCTAGAAAAGAGGTTTGGTTTACGAGTCTATGTCTAAGGCTTATTAATAAGTTTAATGGTCCAAATCGGTTTTCAAATCAATCTTCATAGATATCTTAAGGTTTGTGTATTTTAAGTTATTTAAGTTTTTGTCAAACTAGAGGCCTCATTGGCTAGTAGGTTTATGAAATAAGTATGTTACAGAGGATGATATAGGTGATTAAGGCTGGAATTCTTGAGGGGGAATATGAGAGTGATACAAATATGAAGTTTCATGTCTTAAATTTGTGTCTAAAAAATGTTATGGGCTCTACAAGTTCTAGGTAGGGCTATAAGAAGACTAAACATGCCTTGTGTGAAGAAGAGTAATTTTTGCTCAATTTCTCCAAAAGAGAAAGGTATGTATGTTTCAAGGTGAGTTATAAAGTTAGTTTAGAACAATTTTTTTAGTTTGTGTGTGACATGAAGTTCCGTTGGTGATCCTTGAGGTGGCTTAAGAGAGAAGGCTAATAAGCCTGTATGGTGGTTCTTCATGGTGTGCAGAGATCTGAAAATGCTCTGAAGGTGTAATTGCTCAAAAATATTTGGATGAGTCCCCTCAGATTTTTATTGGTGAATTTCATTATATTTTATTATTTTTTGGGTTCTTTATTCATTGGTTGCAATGTTTGGTTAAAGAAGAATGTTAGCATGTAGCAAGAAGGATGTTGTCAAGGCAAGAAGAGGTAGGCTCAAGATAAAGGGGGGTTTATACTATATTTATAAGAAGATATTATCATGTTTTTAGTATTTTCAGGTCCTTATGATTATTTAGTGTACACTTTATCATAATGTCAAAGGGGGAGAAAGTTCCTATTATGGAGTGTTTGAAGAGAGAGAAGGAAAGTGAGTTGTATATTGTTATATGATGGTTGTTGACATCAATAAAAAATGCGGAGATTGTTGGATAATTATAAATTATGTCATGGTGATGTCATGGATATGTCCATGTGATTTTATGAAGTGTATTTATATACTAAGTGATAATGACAAAGTGTGCAATATGCTTATCCTAGTATGCTTGAAGTAGGCTTGGTTGATCTTAAGAGTTTGATTGATTAGATATAATTAGGGATGACAGTAAAGTATTTATCATGTGAAAGGGTTACTATAAGAGTTTTTATATTATTTTAGTGCTTGTTTTTATGAGTTAATTTCATCTAGTGATCATTGTTTTCATCTAGACATTTTGGGTCTAGTGGCAGAAAATTTGAGTAGGTAGTTTGCTGACATCACCATTACAACATGTGGATGAGTTAGGGGGAGTTGGTCATATGGTTATGATCACATTTATCCTTATTTATTATTAAATAAATTTTATGTCATATTATAAAGTACAACATAATATATGCGAGTGAAAATTTAGGCTCCCAAGTAGTTTGACAGTGTTTTCCCATACTTAACTAAATTTGCAAAGTGGTAAAAAAAGCTTAGTAGGGACTTTGATGTAGTAATATTTCACATGTGTGGTAGTTTCAAGATAATTTTAGCAAAGTGGTAAAAAAATCTTAGTAGGCATTTTGATGTAGTAATATTTCACATGTGTGGTAGTTTCAAGATAATTTTATCATATAGGTTTGTTTATTTTTGTTCCTATTTGATATGAACTAAATTTTAGGTCATGTAATGAAGTGCATCAAAAGATATGCATGTGAAAATTTGGCCTTCTAAATAATTCTTGACATAATTTTCTTTGTGGTAGAAACATATTAGTAGTTAGTGTCATTACATCTCACATGCATGAGGGTGAAAATATCATATTGATATATGTTTGTATTATCTTATGTGAGGAGATCATATGGTCTAAGTTTTGGATCATTCATCTAAGCACAACAAAAGTTATTAAGGTCAAAAGTTAGCCTTCTAGGAAAATTACAATGGTTCCCATATTTAATTGATTTTGGAAGAGATAAATATCAAGAATAATTTAAGATCCAATAGTTCATAGGTGATCATATATATTGGTCTAATAGAACATATTGAGTTAAAGAGGTCAAAGTGACAGTTATTTAATGATATGTAGAGGTAAAGACCAAGCTTCTTATAAGACATGGTGATGAGAGGATGTTTGTAATAATAAAGATCAATGGAGAATATTGAGTTAATTGAGTTCAAAGTGTCTAATGTTTAAACATAAATACATATTGAGCTAAGTATATGATATTGACAGAGCATGTTTTTTCCAAGATGTCAAGAAGAAGCGAGATGATACCAAGTGTTTGAAGTTTAACATTTGGCTAGTGACACACTATGAGTTAAATATTGAAGAATATTGATAGTGAGTATTTAATATAAGTAGAGAGTACATGATATTATATCATGGTGACCAAAGTTTAATTGTGACCCTTTGAATTCAAATATTCAAATTTGTGAAGGAAAAACTGTTGCTCAATTTCTATGCTATATCTTTTGATCTATGTAGAATTTGCTCATGGTGTGAAAATAAAATTTGTAGAGGACTCTAAGGCACATCCAAAAATATAGATTTTAAGGTATAAAATTGTGTAAAATAAAAGTTAGGAATGTTAAAATTTTATTATGTGTTTAACATTCATCTATTAAGAACCTCAGAAGGATGTTTGAGCTTCTTTTGATATCTCATGATGAATTAGCTATTGGGGAGTATTGTAGACTCCATGAGGACCATATATGTGCATTATGAAGGTTTTATAAATCATATGTAGTATGAACAAAGGGTTAAAATTCAACTATGTTTTTGTTCATAATGACTATGTGTATAAAGAAGTATTTGAGCTAATTGGGGGTTATCATAAGAGTGTTATGATGGATGTTGGAACTTAAAGGGGACCTATAGATCATGTTTAATGGGTCCATAAGTTGTAAAGTGTTATTTTATTCCTAGTTTTCTTAGATAGGTGTCAAAGAGGTGAATGGATCATCATAGGACCTAAAAGGTGACTTAGGCTTATTTGAAAGAGAGTTGTGCTTAAGTCTAACCCATATAAGATGCCTTAAGGGTTAAGACATGCCTAATTTCTAACCAATATTTTGATAATCATGAAGGATATATAAATAGTGAAACCAAATGAGATGGTTTCAAGATGTGTGCAAGACTTGAATGTGGAATTTGCATTGAGAAGATAGTGTTTTGGAGCGAAGGAAAGGGTGGGTGCCCAGTCAATGAGTTGAAGAACATAATAGATTGATGACTATGTGTATGATATGTAGGTCTTGTATATGATGACATAATAGTTATCTTGTAGGTTGAGGATGAGTGAAGAGGTATAAGGCGATTTAAAATGATGGTTTGAATGCATTGAATTGTGCAAAGTTGAAGACAAATGATATACTTTGTATTTTCATCAAATTGAGAGGTAGTCAATGTTTAGGAGATGTTGTTTTCATAGGTATTGTTATGGTAAGTCAACAACTAGGGGGTTTTAGCCTCTTTGTAAGGTGAAACTTTCTAAAATTCTAGTTGTTATGACATTTCAACTAGATTGGTGTAGTAGTTCCTTGTGGGATTATTGTCTCACTAAAATAAGAGATGGTAGTTCCTTGATTAGTTGTAATTAGTCTAAATTGGTTATTTTTATTATAGGATAGTAGTCTAATTATATTTTTAAGTGGGTTTTCTCCCATAATAGGGTTTCCCACATATATCATGTGTTATGTTCTTGATCTTGAATTATTTCTCTTGTTCATTACTGTGAATGATGTGTATGCTTCATGAATACATTTGGTAATTGATTAACATTTTTCAAAGATTTAAAATTGAAGTTGGATTATCTGGGATCACTAATTTACCCCCACCTCTTAGTGATTTTACATCTAATAAGTGGTCCCCATGTTTGTTGATGTAGGAACATCATCTCCAAACTTTGTAAATAAGTCAATTTGTGGTTTGATAAGTTTAGTAGATTGTGTGTAGCATGTCATGGATCCATTTTATATGTAAATGGTGTTGAAGGATTGAGAAGTTCAAATTAGGTATTTTTATTAATATTACACATTTATATTAAAATCATATTTTGAGGGGCTCTTCATATAATCAATCAAGTTATTAGAAATATTTTTACAAGCCTTATCCAATCTATAAACCCAATTTAAAGGAGTCTCATGTTAAATCAAGTTTGTGTTGAAAATATCTCACCAAGTGATTGAGATAATTGTTACCAAGTTTAGAATAATGATTAGGTTCATACCATATTTATAGGAAGGAAATTAGGCTTAAAATCCATTATATATGTAAACTTTATAAAAATGGATGGTGTGAAGAAATAAGGCCTTTTGGCCTTTTTGGCAGGATTATAAGGGATTAATTCAATTAGGAATTCTATGATATATCCATTTTTAATCCTCAAGAAGGTAATTTTTATGTAGTACACCATTATTTCAATTGTGAAAGTGAGATTTTTATGAATAAAGATAGATTCAAGATCTATCAAAGAGTCTTATATCAGATTGATAAGTTTGATGGTATGTATTAATCTTGTAATGCATGTTTTGTGGTGAAATTTTAAGAATTTGAGCTAGAATAGCCTCATCAAATGATAATAAATATGTTTGATCTTTATTTGATTTGAGTGAGTTGATAATAATGGTTCATTATAAGTGATAGTCTCTGATATGTGACTATACAAATTGGAATTTAATTGTGTATAAAGTTAAAGAATTGATTCGAAAAGAGGAAAAATGTGTATAAAATATAATCCATATGAAATAGTTCTTAATCATTAAGAATATATCATGATTTGGTCCACCTTTAAGGTTTTAACCTACATGTTCATATTTCATATTATATTCAAGGAAGAATTTTTTGAATTCCTGAATGGGTCTTGTATAAAACAATAATTAAATTTGTGAAGAAAAAGATTGTTTAAGTGGTAGATATTAATAGGTAATCAAATTTTGTTTAAAACATTAGGCATTCAATCATGACTATAGATCCTTGGTCAAGTCATATTTTAGTACGATTGTGTAACAAAATACAAGGTGCCTTAATCTTTGGTTACATAGTTCTTTATTTTAATTTGATACTACTACTTGGGTGTTATGGAGAATGTCAAAATTTCCATTAATTGAATGATTTTGGGTTTGTCATAATAACAATTTTATTCTAATTTATTCACGGGTTGTTAGTAATTTTGTATGGTAATTTTCATAAAGAGGAGAGAATAGACATAAGGATGACAATCCCATCAATTAGAGTTAAGTTGATATTATTATGCAACATAGTAAAAAAGTAAAGATAGGTGGAATTATGATATCTAATTATAAGATTTTAGTCACGTCTTTAATAAGATTATGTTTTCTATGACTATTCACTATATATCTTCCTTGTATAAATTGATAAATTCCTCCAAAATCTTAATTAAGATCACATAATAATTGTGTAGAATGACTTCATAAAATTGACAAGTTGAGATGCTATACATATGAGTTTGTTAGAGAGGATAACAATTCCATATATGCTGGTGATCTTTTGTAGAATTTTATTAAAGATTATATTCATAGTAATTAATATATATGGTGTTTTAATATTATTCTTCATTTCCAAAATGATTGATATAATTCAGGTATTTATATTGTGGACTGAGAAATGGGGTAGACAATTTCATTGTTGGATTTGAGAGTGATAACCAGAATTTTATAATGATCAGCTGAGGAAAGTTTCTAAGAATTATATGATAAATGACTAATGAGGTTTGTTTCTTGAGTAAATACATAGGTTGTAACCATATTTTTTTTTAAGTGGATGTGTGTATATAAAGAGATCAAGAGAACTCAAATAAAGGATCAAGTTGGTGAAAGAGAGTCAAACTAAGTAAACTAGGGTATTGATATAAAAGAGAAACAATGATAAACTAGTTGGATTTTAAGGAGACTATTTCATAAGTGATGATACAATTGGAATATATATTTAAAATATTTTAATAAATGATAAAGGTAAAGGGCTAAGAGACTTATAAAGGTAGATTTAAAATGGAATGGATTATCTCATCAAGATAGGTTAGTTGGAGTAAAATTGTTCTTGATATAAGTTGTGTGAGTAAATTATGTGTGTGCTATCATTTTATGGTGTCAGAGCATGATAATGCTCTTTTGGAAATGAATTAGTTCTAAAATTTTGTAATAGTTAAGATCTTTTGTGATAAAATTGATAAATTATATAAAGTTGTATGATCAAATTTGTAGAAAAATGGTAACAAGAGTGCATTAAATTGTGAACCTCTTGGAATTGATATTTCATTGCATATTGAAGGATAAAAGTTCTAATATATTGTTTATTTTGATAAAGTGATTGATAATATTATAAAACTTATTCTTGGATAAAATATAAAATTTTGAGTTTGATTGATAGGATGTGGTTACAGTAGTAAGAAGTTTATTACAAGATATTACAAAGAGAGTTACAGGTGGCTACCAATCATAGGCCAAGTAAGGCTTGAAGGAAGGTAAAGAGCTCAGTGAAATATCTAAGATATAGTGTAAGAAGGAATACTTGGACAAGACAATCCAAAAGACTAAGGTGAAACAGACTTAGGTGAGGTATGAGAAAGAGATAGATGGGAAGGTTGCTAGAAAAGAGAAACCAAAATAAAAAAAAGATAAAGTGATGATAGAGATGGAGGTCCAAGATGAGAATATAAAAATAAGATAAATATTGGAAGTGTTATAGTTCCTAATAGAGAGTGTGGGAGCAATAGAAATCCAAAAGGTTGGCATAAAGTTATGGAAAAGAGTAAAGTGGCCTATAGGGTTACTTGTATAGAGAAGAAGGAGAAATACAATGGTTTCCTTGATGAAATAAGAAAGTAAAAGAAAATATACCTATAAGGTCATGGAAGAAGTAAAAAAGATGCTCATAGTGGAAGATAAAAATTAAGATGGGGAGGCCATAGAAAAGTTTCTAGCCTCTCTCTAAGAAGAAGAAAAAATGGTGGTGGCAAAGGAAAAAACCAAGGAGACAATTTTGCCTCAAAATTTTAAATATATTGTTACTTTTCATGTTTTATATGTAGGTGAACTTTATGAACCAAGGAATGAGCTCATGAAAAAATAAGATGAACAAAATGATGATGTAGAAGAGGAGTTGTAGGTAACCATTTCCACATATAAGGAAGCTGATTTCTTTCCAAAAATAGAGATTTTATCAAATAAATGCATGAATAAGTTATTTGATGGATTGACTAATAGCATGTATTCTATAATAATCATGGAATAATTTAAATTATTTATTTAAAAGGTTGGTTTATTCGAGGAAATTTCCTTAGAGGGTAGTAGGATCAATAAATTATCAAATGAAACAATTCAAGAATCACAAAAGTTGATGGAGAAGTAGGTTAATATGAAGATAGAAGGGGATGTATAGTATAAATTCCATTATGACAATTGATATCAAGAGGAGAATTCAAAAAAGGAGGATAGATGGACTATTCCATTAGGGCATAAGATTTTTTTTGTTTTATTTAACAAGTTGATTATGTCTACAAGCTAGATAGAGAAGACAAAAAGAATGAAAAAGTATAGGTTTGGAGTAATGTTACATGATCACCTTTATGAATAATTGGTTGTAGAGGATCCATCAATAATGATAAAAAAGTGAACAAAAGAAGTAGGTGAAAAACTAGAAAATTTGAAAGAAAGCATTTGAGATGGAGCTCAAAAATTTTCTACATGGGGAGTTTGATGTAGGAGCATCACCTCCAAACTTTGTAAATAAGTCAATTTTTGTTTTGATAGGTTTAGCGGATTATGTGTAGTATGGCATAGCTCTATTTTACAAGTAAAAGGTGTTGAAGGATTTAGAATTTAAAATTAGGTATTTATAGTAAAACTACACCTTTCCTTTACAAAAATATTTGGATGGGATTTTCATATAATCAAGCAAATTGTTGGAAATGTTTTAACAAGCCTTATCCAATCTATAAAAACAATTTAAAGGATTCTCACATTAAATCAAGTTTGTGTTGAAAAAGTGTCACCAAGTAGTTGAGATAATTGTTACCAAGTTTAGAATAATGATTAGGTTCATACCATATTGATAAAAAGGAGAGTAAGATTAAAAGTCATTATATATGTAAGCTTTATAAAAGTAGATAGTGTGAAGAAATAAGGACTTTAGGCCTTTGTGGCAAGATTATATGGGAATAATTCAAATTGGAATTCTATGATATATCCATTTATAATCCTCAAAAATGTAATTTGTATGTAATACATCATTATTTCATATGTGGAATGGAGATTTTGATGAATAAAGACATATCAAGATCTATTAAAAAATCTTGTCTCAAACTGATAAGTTTGATGGTATGTATTGATCTTTTAATGCATGTTTTATGGTGAAATTTTAAGTGTTTGAGCTAGAATATCCTCATCAGATGTTCATAATGATGTTTGATCTTCAATTGATTTAAGTGAGTTAATAATAATAGTTTAGTATAACTGATAGTCTATACTATATGACTATACAAATTGCTAGTTAATTGTAATTAAAGTTAAATCATTGATTGGGAAGGAGAAATGTGTATAAAATCTAATCCATATGAAATAGTTCTTGATCATTAATAATATATCACAATTTAGTCAAATTTTAAGGGCTTGACCTACATGATTAGACTGGATATTATATTCAAGTAATAATTTGATGAATTCCCAAATTGGTCTTGTATAAAACAATAATTAAATCTATGAAGAAAAAACCTGATTAAGTGGTAGATATTAATAGGGAATCAACTTCTACTTAAAAAGTCAGGCATTTCATTGTGACTAATTTGATATTGCTACTTGGGCACTATGGAGAATGTCAGAATTTCCATTAATTGAATGATTTTGGGTCTATAATAATAATAATTTTATTCTAATATATTCTTTGGATATTGGTAATTTTGTATGGTATTCTCCATAAAGAGGAGATAATAGACATAAGGACGTTAATCCCATCAATTAGAGTTAAGTTGATATTGTTGTGTAGCATAGTCAAAAAATAAAGATTGGTGGAATTATGATATCTAATTTTAAGATTTTAGTCACATCTTTAATAAGATTGTGATTTATATGATTTTTCACTATATATCTTCCTTGTATAAATTGAGAAATGTCTCCAAAATCTTTATTAAGATCAAATAATAAATGTGTAGAATGACTTCATAAAATTGACAAGCTGAAATGCTATACGTATGAGTTTGTTAGAGAGGATAACAATTCCATATATATTGGTGATATTCTATTGAATTCTATTGAAGATTATGTTCATAGTCATTAAGATATATGGTGTTGTAATATGCTTCTTCATTTCCAAAATGATTAATATAATTTAGGTATTTATATTTTGGACTGACAAATGGGGTACACATATTCATTATTGGATTTGAGAGTGATAAGAAGAATTTTATAATGATCACCTAAGGAAAGTTTTGAAGAATTATATGATAAAGGAATAATGAGGTTATTTTCTTAAGTAAATAGACAGGTTGTAATCATAAAAAGGTTTTCGGTAAGTGGATGTGTGTATATAAAGAGATCAATAGAACTCAATTAAAGGACCAAGTTAGTGAATGAGAGTCAAAATAAGTAAACCAAGGTATTGATATAAATGAGAAATGATGATGAACTGACTGGATTTTAAGGAGACTATTTTATATGTGATGACATGATTGGAATATATCTTGAAAATATTTTAAGAAATGATAAAGGTAAAGTGTTAAAAGACTTATAAAGGCATATTTAAAATATAATGGTTTATTTCATCAAGATAGGTTAGTTGGAGTAAAATTGTTCTTGATATAAACTGAGTAAATTTTTTGAGTGTGTTATCATTTGTAGAGGTGTTTATCTAGATCATGACATCATCTATGGATTGGAATGAGATTTGGGGATAATATGATTTAGGTTTTGATTATAATATAAATTATTCCTTTATTTTTTATATAATTGAGATCTTTTGTTGGTTGGTTAAATTGTTTTAGTTAATTATTAAGGACAAGAAAGAGGACGAAATTCTTCTTGTCATGGGTATTTACATCAAAAATACTAAACATATCTATCCTATCAGGAGAGTAGTCTAAGAGAGCTTGTTTAAACCTATATTTTATAAAATCCATTGATAAAATTTTAATGGTGGTGCTAGATTTTAATTTCAAGTTATATAATGTGGTATTAAATTGAACTAATTTTTTTTAAGATTTTAAAACTCCTCTATGAGTTATCCTACATCATTACTTCCTTTTCCTATTTTTAGCTTCTTGATACTAGCCATTATTCTAAAGTAATTTTTTATAGTGTAGAAATGTCATGAAGACCAAGTTTATTTATATATATGATTACCATTAGGTTTAAGGGTTCAAAAACATCATTACCAATCCTTTCAAGAAAACTATTTTACTTAGTTCCTCATCTACTTCATATACACACCTTCTATGGACAAAAATAAAATGGTCAAGATAATCTTCCATGTTTTCATCTTATTTTTTTTATAATAAATAATTATTATTTTCTATCTTGTACCCTATAATAATCATGATATATATCTAAGAATCCATTTTTCAGTTCATCCGATTTGTGAATAAATTATGGTTATAATCCCATAAACCAACACATAGTTGAATCCTTGAGTATTGAAGGAAAATATTTTAACTTCTAATTGTCAGACTTATAGTCATAAGTTTGATATAACACCTTGAATACAAATAATAATTTTTTATGATATTCTATTGACATTCCCTTGAAAGTAGGAAATATAGGTGGAAATATGTTTTTCACTAGAGTATTTTCATTTAGATGTAGGATAATAAGACAGGTCAAGGTTATCCTTATTGGTTGAGATCTTCCTGATTTAGCCCTATTTTTTGGATTTAATATGTTTTCAATATTATCTCCCATTTATTTCCAATATATGTTGTAAATTTTTATCTTGGTAGTTGGAAAATCATCAGACGTGGATATAAGGATACTTGATTGAGATTCAATACTTTGGTTTACAATATTTTCCAACCTAGATTGCTTCTTTTGGAAGGATGCACATACCTCTAGGGGTTGTTCCAAAAGTTTAGGTGAGGCTGAAAACGGTTCATCCTTAACATTCTAAGGTTATTTTTCTATAAGGTATTCTAATACACTTTCCTCTTGTGATGTAATACTAGTTGAGTTTTTTGAATGTTCTTTAGAGTATATCTTCCCTTTGAATCTCTTTGTCTATTCATAAACTTATTTATTTTATGGAAATTTTTTATTAATAAACTATAATTTTAATATTTTATACCTTAATAACACCTATAAAATGCCAATAAACAACCCAAAAATAATGAGGATCATTGTGTCCTCTTTATTTAGATAGAAGTGTCATGTAAATCTAGGTGGTTTCCAATGATAGTTAACAGTAAGGTATACCAAATGATAACTAAAAACTATCTATTTGGTGTGTTTAATTGATCATATAATTTTAAGTTTTGATATACTTACTTGAATTGAAATATAATTTATAAATTTTGAAAGTAAACATAATTATTGAATTGAAAATAATTGGAAGGTTAACAATCTTCGTGGAATTAAAATTTCATAAAAGTAAAACACACTTTTAGTATATTTGAAAAAATGTAAATTGCATGAATTGAAAAAAAAAATCTATTTTATATAAAAATAAATGATTTAAAATAAAAATTCATTAATATGTAAATGCTTAAAGAAATATGGATTGAAACACACACATTAACTTAAATCCTAAATATGAAAACACAAATCATAATAATTTGCATAAGAGAATAGATGATAGACTTTAAGATGCACAAAAAAATAGACAATACTTATTTGGTTGAATAGGCCCTTATTCTCCCTTAGAATTGGATTATAACACTCTGATATTTATGGAAAATATTAGAGTTGTTTCCAAAATCTGGATAATGCGAATGCAATGGAGACGTGATCACACAAGATGAAGCAAATGCACACCACATAGATGCTAAAGCAATTTGAAATTATACAAGAAGATAAATTACACAAGACAAAATGGAGAAAACCAAAATTTGATTAACATGAGATGGCCAAAGTGAAGAATGCATATAGGAGAGCACGTAAGTAACTCCTCCACAAAAGGTAGTCAAGGCACCCCAAGAATAGACTGTAACTCCTCCATGAAAGGTGGTGACAAGGTGCTAAAATAGAGAAGTAACTCCCATCAAGGGAGTTACTTATGAAATTCTTATGACACCTATGACACATCTATGACACACATCTCCACATAAGCTAGCCTATCCCATAAATGTAGGAAAACTCCATGTATGCACAAATATATAATTTCCCTAATTTAATAATAGGGAAAAATAAAAACCTACACTAATACCCCCCATAAGCGTAGCTTAGGTGGGTAGTGTGGAAATATAAAATGGGTCCTAGCAACTAGGTTTTATGAGGTACCTATGTACAAATGCAATCTCCCATAAGATAGAGAAAAGGAGAAAACCCGTAGGGAAAAATCTCCCCCCCAAAAGAGAGACAAAAGAAATGAAGAGGCTAGAAGGCCCCCCTGAAGATGATGTTATTACAGATATAGACCACACCCCAAGAAGAGCTCATAGATGAATGAACTTGATCTTAGTGAAAGGTTTGGTGAAGATGTCTACAACGTGATCACATGAGATGAAGCAAGTGCACACCACATAGATGCTAAAGCAATTTGAAATTATACAAAAAGATAAATTACACAAGACAAAATGGAGAAAACCAAAATCTGATTAACATGAGATGGCCAAAGTGAAGAATATATATAGGAGACCATGTAAGTAACTCCTCCACAAAAGGTGGTCAAGGCACTCCAAGAATAGACTGTAACTCCTCCATGAAAGGTGGTGACAAGGTGCTAAGAATAAAGAATAACTCCCATCAATGGAGTTACTTATGACACCTATGACACATTTATGACACACATCTCCACATAAGCCAGCCTATCCCACAAATGTAGGAAAACTCCATGTATGCACAAATATATAATTTCCCTAATCAAATAATAGGGAAAAATAAAAACCTACACTAATACCACCCCATAAGCGCAGCTTAGGTGGGCAGTGTGGAAATATAAAATGGGTCTCAGCAATTAGGCCTGATGAGATACCCATGTACAAATGCAATCTCCCATAAGATAGAGAAAAGGATAAAACCCATAGGAAAAAAACTCCCCCCAAAAGAGAGACATAAAAGAAATGAAGAGGCTAGAAGGCCCACCTGAAGATGATGCTATTGTAGATGTAGACCACACCCCTAGAAGAGTTCGTAGATGAATGAACTTGCTCTCGGTGAAAGGTTTGGTGAAGATGTCTGCAACATGATCACACAAGATGAAGCAAGTGCACACCACATAGATGCTAAAGAAATTTGAAATTATACAAGAAGATAAATTTCATGAGACAAAATGGAGAAAACCAAAATCTGATTAACATGAGATGGCCAAAGTGAAGAATACATATAGGAGAGCATGTAAGTAACTCCTCCACAAAAGGTGGTCAAGGCACCCCAAGAATAGACTATAACCCCTCCATGAAAGGTGGTGACAAGGTGCTAAGAATAGAGAAGTAACTCCCGTCAAGCGAGTTACTTATGACATTCTTATGACACCTATGACACATCTATGACACACATCTCCACATAATCTATCCTATCCCACAAATGTAGGAAAACTCCATGTATGCACAAATATATAATTTCAATAATTAAATAATATGGAAAAATAAAAACCTACACTAATAGAAAATTCATGGAATAAATTTCTCATTTATTCTAAAAAAAGCTTACAATGCTAAAAATAGTGATACTCAAGCTATTCAATTCTAAATAATTTATTCATCTACTACCTCTATCATAAAAAAGATGTGTTTATATGTTACCATGTATTAAAAAACATGTCTTTATATGCACCTAATTTTTACATTGCATAATATTATCGACATGATAGGTCTAACGATGATGTAGTGACATCCTAATAGTGCTCAAATGTGAACTCTCTAATACTCCTTCCCCTTTGGCTTTCCTCTTCCTCTTATAGCTCCTTTAAAACCCATTTTTTCCCTTGTAACACCACTAAGATAATTTTTAAAAATATTTTAATGTTGATTAAACTAACCTATTATGTGAAAAAACCATCATATGAGGTCACAAAACTACCCCATGTGTGATGGGTTTGTCAAGCATATAATTATTAAACTACCTTATATTTAAAATGAAATTACCCTTATGTGATAGGTTTGTTAGGGTGGTTGTGTAAACCACCCTAATGAAATTGTCACACAAAAATCATTTTAGTTTAAATATGCGGTACTTTTGTAACTATAAATGGTGGTTTTATCCCCAGAAGTAGCGATTGCATAACTTCCCCTATAAATAAGGGTGGTTCTATCACCATTGTCTCACCTTCTAATTTTAGATTTAAATATTTATTCCTCAATGTATTTTGAATGATTATTTTTGTTTTTATTTATTTTTACACCTTAATCTCCTATCCAATCATGTCTAACTCACTTCATCTTCCATTTATAATTATTTTTAGTTATTATTATGTTAAAATCCTAGTTTAACTCAATTGAACTGCTTCATGTAGCCTCCATTTCTACTTCGATTACTTTCATGTTTGACTACATAGTTATACATAAGGAGAGCCATTTTTATTGTAACCTGGTCTTTACAAAAAATATCTTTAACCAACCATAATTATTTGTTCTCAATTTTGAGCTATTTTTCTCTTCTTATTAGCTTACTTTTTATAGTAATGTATTCATTCTCCTTGTTAAAGAGTTCCTATAATCTTCATTTGGGTAATGGATCTAACACATTGATGACCATAATACAACAAATATCTTACTTTCAAATTGTCTACATTAGGATGAAGTTGGAGATTATTATCTTATATTATATCTTATTTATTCATTATATTAGATTAAATTATCATTCAGTCTTGTATTATCTTAATTCCTTCTTTTGGAAAAAAAATATGTTTTGATAGAATAAAGAATTTTTATCTCTCTCATCCTTATAAAAAATAGTAATTAACTTTTTGTTTTTATGTATTCATTCAAGTAAATTATTTCATAGAAAAATATTGAATATAAATCCTATGTTAGATTCAAATAATATAAAATACACTTATCCATTTCAAAAATTGATTTTTAGTGTTGAAACAAGTTATTTTCACTCTCAAACAAGTAACTACTGAGCAGTAAAACCCTAGATAAACCTAAGTAAATAAGAGGTAACATTGTGATTCTATTTTTTTTTAGATAAATTTATAATGATATTTTAATTCATTTTATCATATAAATAATATTCTATATCATTTATTTACATTTCAAATAAATTTTTCGTAACTAGTGTGCAACACTTAAAAAGGTTAAAGACTTGTTATTAGCTTGATTGGGTGAGAGGAAAATATAAGAAACTCATATTATTGGTTATTGGGAGAGTATATATTTTATTTAATCAATTTCATGTTAATAAAACATAATTTTCATAGTAGATCCATTTACATATCAATCAAAAAGCATAAAATCAACTCCATATAGCTTACTATAGGAAAGTTAAAAATTAACATTAGTATAGGTAGAATAGATATCTATATCTCTCCCCTGATTTTAATGCATTGAAAATAAGTTAGAAAATACAAAAATAAGAGTTAATTAATTCTATTTTAGTTTTCTTATTTCTCTCTACCTTCAATTATTTCATTTCAGTAAGTAATTAGTTTCCATTTCATTCAAACATTCACAAAACAAAACAAGTAAAAACAGCAAAAACATTACCAAAGCCTCTTCCAATCATATAAGAGAAACAAAACCTTGATTATAAAAACATAAAAAGTCCTCACACAATACATTAAAATAATATCATACAATTACACATTTATTAATCCACTTTTGGATGACACTTCCCAAAACACATGATCTTGTTAGAGAAGGTCTTTTTCATAGGATTAGGATACCAAGTTCCACTCTTAGTAAATAATATGATATCAATACCAAGATTAGGAGAGAGGTTTTACATTCAACTCTAATTCCCCACCTCATTTTTGAAATTTTCAATGCCTTATAGGAATAAGAATAAATTAATAATCCACCAATCATCATCCTCCCTTTTAATATAGGCCATCAATATTATGTTATCTAGGCCTAGTTTCCCATCCTCACTCCCTTATTATCCTCAAGTTTAGATTTGTATTATATAATTCTAATTTATGGATGAAATTGACTGGGCATAGACAATCCAATAAATATTTCTCATATGATGGGTCATTCAACCTAATCTCCTAGATTTAGCCAATATTTCCATTAGCTAGGAGCTTTGGTTCCTAATAATATTAGATACCTAAGGAGCATGGATCTCTATTTCATATAACTTTACATTCTCAATGAGAATCATGACACTATTAAGTTATTTTGGTTCCATTATGAGAGCCCATTACCACCACACATTATGAATCACGTTCCACCTAAAAACTAACCCAATCCATAGCCCATCTCTTATGTCGGCCACTTTAGCCTAATCACGGGGAGTTGAGTTCATAGTTTAGCATGTGTTATTCATGTGTACACAAATTGGTGAACCTAATGTGAAAGAATTCCATTATTTCCTTTTCCCATTTATTCTTCCTCGTATTTCCCCTTCTCAACTTACCCTCTTCCTCCCATTTATTAATGGGTATTCATATACCCCCAAAAAATGTTTTGATAGGACATAGGTGCATCTCTTTACCTAAAGGGATACAAGATAAGCCAACTCAATTCCAGTGAGTTATCATTGATGAATTATAGCAACCCCACCTTTGACACTAACTAGGGTAAATTTTAGTGATGAATATTCATTAATTCAAAAATATTCCATTTTTTTAATTTTTTTTGGTGAAATTTTAATGTTGGCACATGGGTCTAGATCACCTAAAATTTAGGAATGCAAATTATTTTTGGGGTTAGCTCACCAATCATTTACAATAATTTCTTAGTTTACCCTTTAAATTTCTAGACACACATACATAGATGGATATAGTACATAGACCACCATGGGTAACCCTAAAAATATGCTTTTGATAATTTCCCCTGATATCAAACAAGGCATAAGTACCCAAGAAGTAAAAATCTAAAATAAATTCATAGAACCCACACCATAATTTCAAACAAATGACTATAGTCAAATGAGAATATTAAATAGGAGTATCTAATTTTTAGCACTAGATGATGACATGTAATTTGTAGCACCAAATGGTAGCACCCAAATGGTAGCATTTAATATATGAATAAATGAACTAAATGGTGATACAAAGTAGTAACATTGAATGACATCATCAAATGATAGTACCAAATGATAATTTAGAATGGTTGTATTTAGTGATAGTGCCAAATGGTAGTACCAAATGGTGGCATCTAATACATAACCAAATGATTGAACCAAAAAATAGAATGGTGCTACAACCAAATAGCATAACCAAACTGTAGCATCCACTCTATAACCAAAGAAAAAATTGAAGTGTTTCATCCTTGATCATCATGGCATATGGTTGAAATGGTAAAAGGATAGGCCAATTATCAAGAGAATCAAGTGTATTATCTTATTTTAAAGATCCATTAAAAATTTTGATAGAATTGCAATGCACTCAAAATATAGGTACTTATTACATTTTTAGTTTGTCTTGAATTTGCATTTAATTATTCAATAATATTAAAATAAATTTACATGCAAAAATCTCAACTAATATCTCAAAATAAAGAATTAACTAGAATAACATTTCACCCCCTAATTTTATTTTGATGATGATATGTCACCACTCAAAGATGATCCTCTAGTTTTTTATGACAATGATCATGACACTCAAGTGGAAGAAGAGATTGATGGTTCTTATTAAACATAAATTTTAGATAAAAACTCCACTCAAAAATCTTTGCAAAATAAGAGAAATATATGGACAATTGGAAGGTCCTTTAAGGTGGAATGGGTAATGAAATTTCTCTTCATTGAAATTGTAGAGCCTAAAAATGTTGATGATACTTTAATAAAATGTAGATTTACAATATGTAGCTGGAAACTAAGAAAGGAACGCAAAATGCAACTAAAGTTGGATGTGATTGAGAAACATTATGAAAAAATATGTGATAGTGAAACAATTAGATAGATAAATAACTAGAACAAAAGTGGAAAATGTAAAAGAATTCATGCATGTAACATATGTACATGAGTATAAAAATGATAATAATTGTCAAAACCATTTTATTGAGAAAGGGGGAACAACCAAAACAAATTTTGGAAAAGTTATTTAGTCCCATATAAAGGCCTAATATATATAGTTCTCTACTATATACCACATTATAAAAAAAGGTAGACCTATTTTAATTTATTATA
Organism: Torreya grandis; assembly: GCA_037957365.1. NCBI lineage: Eukaryota > Viridiplantae > Streptophyta > Pinopsida > Cupressales > Taxaceae > Torreya > Torreya grandis. The sequence continues at coordinate 189,016 of JARHVA010007481.1, read as the reverse complement.
TTATAAGATTTTATTTCAACATAATGGAGTTCTAGATATTCTAGATTCACATTAGTTAGATAGTAGTGATTGAGAAGGAAGAGTCGAAACAAAAAGTTCAAAATTCACTATTCATCTCAATGTATATTGATGAGGTCACAATAATTGACAACATATCTTGGGTTTACATTCATGATTATACTTTTGAGAACTATTAAAAGAAATATCATCTACTAGCAGTTCATAAAATGGTAAAAAATTGCAATGCTGAAAATCTTCACAAATTGGTTGTATCTAATTTAAAAGGTAAATCTAGGATGGATGATTATGCAATAACTAAAATGTCAGTGTGTGTTGGGGATGATGGTGTATCAATTATATAGGGACAAATAAATAATTTGTGTGTTCAGCTACAAACAAAAATTTACCCATATATGATTCCAATTATTTTCATGGATCATAGGATGAATCTTACATAAAAAATAGTTAACAAATTTTTTAATTTCACAAAATTTGAGGAGCTCATTTGTGACTTACATGCTTATATATCAAGTAGTCAAAAATATTTTTAGATTTATAAAAATTTTAACTAGGAGTGACTAATGGTAAGAAACTATTGAAAGATGTTGATATATGATGGATTTATATGTATGAACCTACATGCTAATTTTTTAGGAATATACATCATTAGTAGGTTTTATGTATAAATATCATAGAGAAGTTGACAAGGCAAAAAATTTATTGTGTCATTTAAAGGATTTGGAATCATTACTTACATTATGTGAAATTATCCCAATTTTGAAAGAAATGAATTATTTAATGAGGCATTCTTAAGAGAGATCCATTTATATTGTTGACTTCATATAATTGAGAAAACAAATATGCCAATCTCTAGATATGCTATACACTTTAAATGAAAAATTTCAAGGCCTTGTTTTTAATAGTTGGAAATGTTTAATAGATTTAAGGAATCCTAAAATATATTTGAAATTTAACATCAATGATCATATTTTTTTCATTAATGGCAAGGAGATACTAATTCACACTTTCTACAAAAGACATTATCTTATGGGAGGTGGATCTAAATAACTTCTTGTAACACATTTTATATGATACTGTTATATCTAAAACCTGGATGAAACTAAGAATAATTTCAAAAAACTTATCTATAAAGATCATAAATCATTTTAAAAGGGATGATTTGTTGGAGGCCATGGCAGTTGTGAATCCCATATTTTAGAACAATAATAACAGTCAAAAGTTGATTAGCAATTTATTTCACAAATACATGGGTTCTCTTGTTAATCATTTTGATAAATCTATAGATGTCAATGGATTTGAAATAAAATTTATTTTTGAAAAGGATTTAATAACATCTCAGTTAACTCATTTTGGAATTAAAATATTTGAACAATGTCACCTTCTATGTGAACTAATAGAAAATGGGGTAATTACACGGCTATGGAAAAAACTTTATCCTAGTAGTATCCTGTAGGAAAGGCTAAGTGAATATGTTAAACTATATGAGATTTTTCAAACAATATTCTAGACTCAGTGGAAGATTAAATATTATTCATTACATTATTGTTCATTAAGTCAACACTTTGAAACAAATTGGATAAAATTTTAGAAACTTGTTTGAGATTATATTTTTCACATTATGCTATGGACATGTTTCCTTATGAAATATATTTATCAACATGGATTTATCTAATTGAAATAATATGCATTATTAATACAATGAAAAATAGATATGATGTAAATAATAATGCTGAATATGGCACTGACATGGCAGATGTAAATGTCACAAGCAATGAGCAGGTTTGTGTGGGATTGTTTCAACTACCCAAGTATTAGTTGTGTATTTATTATAGTTATCATATTCTAAATTCCTATTTCATACAATTTTTTATATTTTCAAATGTTTCAAATATTTAATGAATTCATTACTATTGTTGATAGTATTTTCATTTGAAATATTTATTCCATTCATCATGCAACTTTTCATTTTATTTAATTGGTTCTTAATAATTTCAAATGGGTGATAATAGTTTTCTATTTTTCTAATATGTATTGTTAAAAAAATATTTTTATAAATTTTAAAATAACTTAAATTTGATATTGTAGCATCATACTAAGTTTTTTAACCTTATTCTTAACTTGTAGCTAAAAATATGAATTTTTAAGTCAAATACGAGGGTGATAAAACATGATAAGCCTATTGAACAACATGAAAAAATTCAAAAGAAAAAAATTTAATCCAAAATAATAATAATAATAATTAAACAAGATGAAAGTAAATCAAATTCAAATCCATGCCCAGTCCAAATTCAAAGAAAAAAAAATTGTAGTCCACATCACCATTTTTTTGAACTACATCAAATGAAAAAACTCATATTTAATAATAATGTTTAAAACATCATAAAATTCAAATTCATGCTCAATCCTAACTCAAAATACATCACAAAAAACAATTTCCATCCACATCACCACGTTCATTAAAACACATCAACATATAATATGCATGTAAGATGATAAATGAACCATAACTCGTTACTCAATAAAATAAGACTACTTGAACTTAACAAAACTAATCACTGTAAATCCAAACATAGAACTATATTTTTTTAAAAATAAAATTGTTTTCAAATATAGTGGAGTTTAAAAGATCAAATATTATCAATTTTTTAATGTTTCATAAAGACCCTCACTATTCAGTCACTTTCTCAACTACAACATCCACATTTCCACCACAATCCCTACTAATCATTGCCTCCACTTCCTTTGTGACATCCTTAAATATCCCTACCCTTTCAATATCCTCAAATAAAAAATTAATATGATGAATTTTTTCCTTTTCTTATTTTGCAACATCTCTTATATAAATTAGACTTGGATCGACATCTATCTTTTGCTTCAATAAAGCATTAGGATCCCATCATTGATCCTTAATGATTAATTTAGTGTGTTTTTTGTTTATTCAATATAATAAGATTCTTGTTGAATTGAATGGTAGAATATAAATGATTTTCAGTCATTTTTCAAACTCACATTAAGTACCTCAACTTCCTTTTTCATATTCTCATATTTAACCTGCAATTTAAAATAAAACCTAATTAGATTTGAACTAAAATAACTATGAAATGCGATTTGATAAAAATGAAGATACATTACCAAATATTTTTCCTTAATGGCATTTGAAATAATGTTGATGAATCTTTCCCATTTATTAAAATATGCCTGGGCTTATACATTCAAATTCTCTAGCCTATTAGCATAATACTCAACATATTATCATTTTAACTATTAAAAATAATAATGGACCCAGATTTAGCTTAACCAAATAAATCATCAATATTTGTGGATTAATGTTGCACTAATAAAAAATTTATCACTGTGAGTAGTTATGATAGTGAGTATTTATTTATTTAATCAATGCTTTTGCCTAAAACTCCCAAACTAATACATTTTTTTAACTCATTTATAAGTCCATCCTTAAGAATTGAAATAATAATTTATGATAATAAATTATTTAATATAAAATATTTAATGGCATCATTAGATAAGTCAACATTAGTTGGTGGGGTATAGAATTAAGAGGTACAAGGTTCCTCATGAGTAATTACATGAACATCTATTCCCTGAATAAAATCATGCAAAATGAAAGCAACACCATCAACTTCTCATGTTTCAATCCTAATATATTTCTAATAAATATCAATTTCATGAAAATAAGTTAATATCTATGAAATAAAAATACCTCTGATAGATAAAGTGGGAAATTCAGAACATGATAATTATAGTGTTCCTCTGCTAAGTGCTAGTGATTGTGGTAATGAAAGCCTTCCCTCTTGTGAGAACTATGTTTGGTGGTAGCGATGAAGACATACTTTTAGTCAAATATTGAGGGTGTACTATAAAATTAAATTATAAAAATGGTAAATTTGAAAAACAAAACTATATGCTAATTTTAAATTAAAGGTTTAGTACATGTAATTTGAGATAATATTTACTTGAATCTATTTCAAGTAATGAGGGAAGATAAAGCTTCTATAATAGGAAAAATTCTAGTCATAAAAATATATATTTAAGGAATATTCAACTAAAAAAACAAAACATGGAATGTAAAATACCTTGCGTAGAGGGTTTATAAGGCACATGAAATGTTGGGGTTTATTGTAGTGGTTATTTTTCCATGCCAACCTCCATTGATACTGAGTCAACTAAAAAAATAAAACAAATAAATAAGATAATTAAATTAAAATTTAAAATGTCATTTGAAAGTTTAAAATAATAAACATGCATGTAGAGTTGATGAGGAAGGAACTTTTCGATGTTTCTAAATCCAAAAATAATGCAAGGATGATTTTTTAGACTTAAAATCTACATATCCTTGAACTGCACATTATCCTTTTGAGGTAGATTGTTTTTATGTCATAAAGGCATGAAATATTATCTATAAAAAACAAATTTCAAACACATATAAATTCTTAATTTTATAATTGTTCATCAATAATTAAAAAAATATTAATCCTTAATTCAGGTGATTTGTTTAAATGGTAAACTAACCTCTTGTTCATCAAAAGACAAAATGTTTGTGCTCATCTTTGGATGCAACACAATTGGAATCATAGTTTGTTTTAGGTCATATAAGTCCAAAATAAAATTTTAATAGGAATCTATGGATCTAATATTGGTACAAGCATAATTTAATTCTAACCTCTAGAAAGAGTATGCAGAATGTAAAAAACTTCCCAATTGGGAGTATCTATTGGTCTTCCCGATAATACTATTATAATTAGGAAAAGTTGAACCACACATGGATACCCCTCTTGTGACTATTTGAAATGAAAGAAAAAAATTAGGAATGAAAAGTTGAATTTTCAATATTTAAGATAAATTTACATATCAAAAGTTAATTTTTAATATAAAAAATATATTTACATACCTACTTGACTAATTTACAAGACAAAATATGAATTTAAATATTTATTGTTATCATCTATCAACATTGATTTTGGAGTCACAGGGTTAACATTATAGAATGGAAGCCCTGTCAGATTATGAATCTCTTTTGGTGAGGTACCAAAGTAGATCATTCTAGAGTTGACATTCATATTGAACATCTTCCTAATAGGGTCATAATAATACATTATAAATTTTATTAACCCATGGTTTATTTCATATTGAGGCATGTAAGGAAGGATGCCAAATCTACATTTCAAAATCCAATCATTATATGTGTTGGGCTATTATACCATCTTCAAAATGTCTAGGCATAATAATTTCTTTAAAATGTATTTTATTTCTATGTTTTGTTTGTTAAATATATGATTATGGGAATTATTGTGGGTGGGGTTAATGGTGGATGAGAAAATTATTTTATAAAATGTTTAAAATTAGGGTAAAGGGTGGGTATTTATAGGTCTAGCATGGAAACCAAGAAATAAACCAAATTACTAACTACACAGGTTATTTGATAGCAAAAAATGACACTCCAAGGAAGAACATCAGACCTCATCATTTGGTTCGACCATTTAAAACCATGATTTGGCCTTACCATTTAGCACCTTTATATAGGCTACTTATTTGGCACCATCATCCAATAGCCACCATTCAACACTATCATTAGAAGGAACCATTAAATAAATACCATTTAACATACTAACATTCAACACCTTCTATCTCATACCACTATTCAATACCCATCATTTAGTATGACTCATTCAGTTCCCACCATTCAACATGCACCATTCGATATATCCATTTAGTAGAACCATTTGGTATAGATTTTTTGTGGTGCCATTCGAAATCTATATTTTATTACATTAAAATTATTATATGGAAAAAATGAATATTTATAAATCTATTTGATTATACTCCTCTTAAATTTTGATAGATTTTCCGTTGCCCATTAAAGATTAGCCAAATATATGAATCAAATTTTCATAGATTTTCCAAATAATTCCAATAGGTTTTCAAGTAAGGACTCTTAAAACTAACCATAAAACTAATATAAACTACTATTTATATTATTTCTCTCATCCTAACACCCAAAACAAGAGTGGGGTCTCTATCTAAGAGATATGAGACATCTAAAACCATGAGTAATCACCCTGATTCCAACATTATGACCTTAATTAGAGGAGGCATTAATGAGGGTTAAAATTATCCCTCATCTTTCTTATTTATCTTTCTTATAACACATTATTATTTTTTTATCCACACCCTTTTGTCTTATATAATGATGATATATGCATATATTGTATGAATAATATATATGCATATTGTTTTGGTTAAACCTAGTTTTTTCTATCAATAACAGGGTTAAACAGGTTCCCTTCCCATAAAATATATAATGCCATAAAAAAAGTATCATGTATTAATGATTTTACCTATCAAGGCATCTATCCAACCTATTAAAAATAAAACAATCAAATTGAAAGTAATAAAATTACTTCAACTACAAATAAACAAAATTTAATCAAACAAAATTCCCAAGTATACTAATTCTCACCCTTATTTATTCTGCAATGAATAATTAAATCTTGGGAGGATATATAGGAATTAGATGACCTTTTTTATTACTTATAGTAACCTTCCATTCTTCTTAATTACCTAATTTATCTGAATCCAAACTTAAAAAATAGTTCCCATCCTTGGGTTTACCTCTATGTGATTTATTCTTACTAATCAAATCCAAAACATTTTTCCACTAAACCTACCAAACTCAAAATTTTTATCTAAGAACACATTTGGTATTACACTTTTCAAATTATTTTCCATTAAAACATCTAAAATAGCTCTTGAAGGCAAAATAGGATCAATTTCTAAAAATAATATAAAATGCTCCTCACTTTCCTCCTTCCCCTATGTAGAATCTATTTTTTTCTTGTATTTTTGATAGGAAGTAGAAAAGTGACCAATTTGAAAATATTTCTAGCAAGTGAATGGTATCTCCTCAAATTCAGTGGTTTGAGACCAACACCTATCTTTTAAATTTAACTCAATCCTTTCAAGGAAATATTAAGTAATGTCTAAACAAATGAGAACCATGGAAAAATTTGTTTGGGAATAATTTAATGAGGAAGCATCAATTTCCAAAAATTCACACAATGTACCTACAATAACGAAAATTATAGATTTAAACCATAAATAGAGTGGAATATATGGTAACCTGACCTAGATGGGTCGAAGAGAAATATTTTATCTAAGAGAGTTAAAACTAGGAGACCAAATTTTCATGAGAAGAATGTGATTATTATAACTCAAAGATTTTGCTTGAAAAATCTTATTGTGATTAGCCAAATTATCAAAAACCACAAAAAAAAACTATTGGCACAAGGGTAAATTTCCATATTATCTTCCAATATCAATTCCCAAGATTATAAAAACCACTAGTGAACAATAGTAAGGGAAGGCCAAAACCTATCAAAGTGGTAGACCAATCCCCTCTCTACATACCAACATTCACCTTCTATAACCTCATCCAAATATTTATCTTTGAAATTAACAACTAAAGGTGACATTTCCACTCTCAAATCCTTGGATTGATCTAAATAGGAGATCACATGACTCAAGGAAGCCATAGATTTTTGTTTTTTTTTTCCTTTTTTTCTAGGGTATATTATTGCCCTGTACCCCCCACTTTCTCCTTCCATTCAACTAATCCAATCATCACCTTGCCTTATTGTGATAGAGATTGTATTATCCTTCCCTCACCTACCATAGATTTTACCTGACACTTCCCTTATCACTCCATATCTTCTATATTCAACTCCTTAAGACCTTCACTGTTCTTTCTATCCTTAAACTTAGAATCATGAAATTTAGAAATCATGTAACCTCACCAATCTAATGTGACTTACATTTGTTAAACCTAGTTATATTTATATGAAATGGCATGATTTAATGGATTTAATGTTTATGTTGTTACTAATTAAAATTAAATAATGAAGAATACACTTATTTCAGTGTGTCTTGTACTTTTAGCTATGAAGGAGAGAGATCCATTTAACTTGCCACTAACCTATATCAAGTGGATACATGAGTTTTTGAGATGAAATATATCACTTTGTAAACATCAATAAAATCCCAATCAATGATTTTCTTAATCTTGAATCTTATTTCACATTTGTATTCCCCTTTAAAATTTATACACTTCCAAATAAAATGACATCTCATTTTGAGTCTATATGAAAAAGTTATTTCTCTTAGAAGAAGCCCATAACAATCTAGGTAGTGACATCCCATATCAATGTACGTAGTGAAAACATGTAATTTAGACAATAACAACCCATACTAGGTAGTGACAACCCATATCTATAATTGTAGGTCACTATTTGAGATTTGTAACTAGCTACCATATGATAAACACTTCTTACTAACTCAATTAAATGTGGAAAATAGTTTGTAAGCATAGAAGGATTTCAAAACCACTCTTAACTACTCCATTCCATTTATTTATTAAATTATGTTTCCTCCAAGGTTGTTGTAATAATGGAAAAACTAATTTCCATTTTTAAATGTTTTTAATATTATCATAGCTATCTTAGCATGGTTGTTTATATTATTGTTATAACCATATATTTTGGTTAAAACCTTTATATTTTATATATCTTCTAAATAATACATTGCCTTCTCTATTTAAGGGGGAAGCTATAACTTAGTAGTAGTAGTTGTATCCATGGATAATAGACCACCCTTTAGGGCATGAACGTTTCAAATTAATAGATTTTACATTATTTTAAAATATTTTACTATGGTTGTCTTACAATGCATTCTCAAATAGGGGTAAATTATAGACACTCAATTTTTTTCCTCTTGCATGCCTAAACCAAGATTTAAATAAATTTATATAAAATGACACAATTTAAGCCTATAAATCACCTCAATTACTTAAATTCATCCATTTAAGGTATTTAATTACTTAAAAACATAGAGAGGATTACTTATTTGGGGTGTTATCTTGTGTGCAAAAATAACCTAGTTTGGTTTTAACCCTAGTCAAATTGTGACCTAATAATTTAACATTCTTGGCTTGATCTATTATGCAAACCATTTAAAAATAATTTCTAAAATCCCAAAGCATTAATCAAGATTAGTTAAAAATCAAATCTCAATTAGCTTACCTAAGTAAAAATTCCAAGTTGAATTAATGAATTTCATTTATCAAATTTTTTAAAAAAAAATATAAAGTCAAAATCAAGGGAGCTAATTAAGTGATTTATTAATTCCTAAAATACAAAAAAGGTGAGTCACAACCTCATAAATATATAAAGTTAGTTGTCATGGCTTATACATATCTAAAAATGAGTTGTAAAGACTTCATTAGTGCTTTAACCAACCCAGGGTTATCTTGACCTAACCTAAGTTATTTTAGACTCAACCAAAGTTAGAATTAAACCTAACCTCCATAAGGTTAGAGTTAGATTTCAGACCTAAAAATGCAAGTTCCCTCACTCTATCCAAACAAGCTTTTATGTGTAAGGTTATTATACAAGAATGCCTTCAAGAAGCCATCAAAGTAATGTTATAATACCAATTTGATACCAATCTTCATAACAAGACAAGCCAAGCCAAGATAAAAAAATCCACATGTGGACATTAGAGATGAAACAAAGAAGGATACAAATATTGATCAAAGTCTCTAATTCCATAGATCGATTAAGAACATCTACTACACCAACAAGTGGACATTAATTTTGACAACGGAGTTAAAATTTTTGTGTGTTTTTATCTCTATTTTGTGTTTTTGTCTATTATGTTATGGTTCCCCTAGTTCTTAGGCAAGAGTGTTTAGTTTTTTTACATTGTTATACATGGATTTTTACTTGATTCACTAACAAGGAACTAATCATTATTTATGTGTTCCTCAGACATCTAAGATACATAATGGAATTCCTACTAGGACCGTGCATCCCATATGACCAAGATGAATGATGTGAAACATTTAGAACTAATAAAAAAAACATTTATATCTTCAAGTTTAGAGTTTTTTTATTAAAATTCATGTCATTTTATTTTGTCTATAATCATTGACTTCACCTTGTGTAAAAGTGATTTCACATTTTTCATCCCCTATTTGAAAACTTTTATTTTTTTATAAATAATGAATTAATAATAATGAATTCACCCTATGTAATGAAAACATTTACAAATAGAAATGATGATATCAGGCCTACTATTCAATGACATCAATAGGTATAGTTGTACTTGATTTCTATGACTTTACATAATTTTAACTTGTAATCGATAATTTCACCTAGATTAATAATCAAATTCACCACTATCTAATGGAGACTTCACCCAAAATTATTTTTATTTGTATCATTCATAGGAAAATAACAACCTTTGGTTGAATCAATGGTTTCACTTTGTTGCATAATTGATGACTTTGCTCTATGTAACCATAAATGTGAGAGTTAAAAATAGAAGGTTGTTTGTTTATTACCTTTTATTACTTAAGGCAAGAAAACCACCTAAAGATTTTATAAGAATACAAGTGGATAAATAGAGGACCAAACACTTTTAAGTCTCATACACACTTTCATTTTAGTTCTTAAAATTAATCTAACAAAACTTGTCTTTTCATATTTAAAATTTTATAAGATCAAACAAGGCCAAGGGGTTAAAACTTCATTCACATCTGATTCGATTCTTTTAAAACAAACATCCATTATGGATTAGATATATTAAGATATTTTATCTTTTTTTTTTGTTCCTTATTTATTATCTATGTTCAAAGTTTTAGATTAAATTCTTCATATGTGTCAAACTAAAAACATTGTGTGTATGCTCTCCCCTCACTCCCTATAGGAAACTCGAGTGACCAAAAATACTTTGGTTATTTGATTTTTTCTTTAGAATAGAATAGAATAAATTTCAAATATTCTCTCCCAAAGATCTAAGTGGTCTGGGGACCTAGAAATGACCTCTAAAGTTATTCTTATTTTCATTTGTTTATTTTCTTACATTGGCTTGTGTTTGGGAGTTCATTGCCTCTTCTCAAGTTATTTAAGGGTACGTTGACCTAGGGTTTCATATACCAAAATAATACTAACCCCACTCCATGGTTGGGTATATAAATTGGGTACATAATACTTTGATTTAATATTGGATGAGTAGTTAGTCTATCAATCCTAATAAAAATCTGAATCAATTCATGCTATACATCAGACTTTACTAAGCAGTATATGGCTAAAGTTGTTATGAAAAGGACTAGATATTTGCATAAAAAGTTAGAAAGTTTGAATCTAATTAATGTGATGTACCCTTATGTTATCCATACTTAGGACAATTCAAAGTGCTTCAAAACTTATAGATTTTAGTCAATCCCATTGGTCATGAAATATCTTATCAAATACTGAGTGATTTTCAATCTAAGTTTGTACCATGTACCAATGCTTGAGAGATAGAGGGGGGATTAAAAACTCTACCTAAACCTATTATTTAATTTTTATATTAATAATTAATTAATTTTGATCATTGGTATATTGATGGAAACTTTGGTAGAAGTTATGCACACCTTATCAGTTTTAGGGATAAGACGTGTACTCAGTGCTATTTATGTTTTATTTTATTACCATGTGTGTTTGGGTCTAAAATTATTTATTTATTTGTGAAATTGAAATGAGTCTAAAAATTCACATGTTTTCACACTACCTTTATCCAAGAGGTGTTACTCTACCCATTTTATTTCACACATTTTCCCTAAATATTTATTCCAAAACCATTTGTTTGTCACTTGTTAAAAGTGACATTGTTATTGTAAACACTTAGTTTTGGCCACTTTCATGCCTAAACTAGGATTCAATTTAATTTATAGTAAAAAACACATTTCAATTCTATAAATCACATAAATTACCTAATTTCATCTACACAAGAGATTTAATTTCCTAAAAACATGACAAGGTTAGATTATTTAATGTATTACACTATATGCATTACTAACCTAGTTCAATTTTAGCTTTAGTCAAATTATGACATAGTAATTTAAATTTTTTGTCCTGACAAGATATTAATTCATGACATTTAAAATAATTTCTAAAATCTATACTAAGCAAGATTAATTACATTACAATTCCTAGTTAACTTTCCTAAATAAAAATTCCAAACAAAATTAGTGAATTTAATTTATTAAAAAAGAATTTTTTTATCCAAACATGAAGACAAAAGGTCAAATGATCTAATAAATTGATTTATCATCTCCTAAATATTCAAAAATATGAGTCACACCTCACAAATATTTGAAGTGAGTTGTCATGCCTCATAAATATATGAAAATATGGTATCTAGATTTCATGAGTGGCTTGACCCAACCCAAGGTTAGATTGACTCAACCTAGGTTAATTTAGACTCAACGTAAGCTATAATTTAACATAATATTCCTAGGGTTAGAGTTAATTCTTAGAAATATAAATACAAGTGCCCACACCATATGCTAACAAGTTTTTGTGTGTAAGGTTATTCTGTTGGAATAACTTATTAAAGCCTTCAAGAGTAGTGTTATAATGCCCAATTTATGCCAAGATTCACACCAAGCCACAAGTGACTATTGGATAGATGCTACCACCATGGAAAAACATTTCTAAAAGAATATAATCACCATATTACAAGCATAAACATCCTTATGCCAACAAGTAAGCATCAAATTCGATAAAGGAGGTAGGAAATTTGTATGATCTTTATCTCTATTTTTTAATATTGCTTATTATGTTATGTTCTCCCTAGTTATTAGTCAATATTTTTCAGTCCTATTATATTGTTATGCTTGATGTTTGTCATTGGAATAACAAGGGACTAATCTACATATTATATACTCCTTGAAAAACTAAGGTTCAATTGTGTTACCCATTTTATTTCAAACATTTGCCTTGGATTTTAGTCCAAAATCATTATTATACCACTTATTTTAAGGATCATTATTACATTTCCTAAATTATTCCAAAACTTTCTCATTTGAAACCAAGTTCAAAAAATAGTTAATACCTTTTATTTAAAAATGCACAGTTATGCTGTCCATATTTATCTAGCATATTTTCCTTAGAAAATCTAAGTCCTTTTGTATTCAATTTGAAATTCAATCTTTCAAAGTGAAAATCCTAAACTAACCACTTCTATGCCAAATCCTCATCTAATTTGGGTTTAGGTAGTCTAACTTTTACATTTGGATTATGTTATTTGGATTTATTTCTTATTTAGTCTAAAGACCCCTTACCTAGTCCTAGTAGTGGTTTATTATCATGTGCCTTGTTTTAGCATCCTATGTTCTAAGTTATTATTGCCATGTGCCTTTTTTGGATTTTGTTGTGCTAAGTTATAAAATTCCCTAATTCCACTTGTCAAAGCATATTTTGTGAGCCAAATACCATGTCTTTTATGGGACAATTACCACGTGTCATCTAAGCTAATTACCTTAGAAGTATGTTATTTTTTGAGCCATTTACTATGTTTATCCAAGCCAATTACCATATATTAGATTTATTTTGATTTTTTGTTTTAAATCAACTTTTTTTTTGAGTCTATCAAAGTTTTCCATTATAATGATTATAACCACCTTTGGTAAAATCATTATTCACTTTTGACCTAGTTTAAAATTATTTTACTTGGTCTATATAACTTTACCACTAATTATAACCTCCTTTCAAAAAACTAGTACCTTATCCATAAACTAGATTTGAGTTTTGTTTCACCTTCTCCATTGATTATAACCACCTTTGTGAAAATAAATACCTTTTTAGATCAGTTTCATGTTTTTATTCCAACTTTGTTATAGACCTAGATTTTTTTTTTTACCCTTTGGACCTATTTTACAAAGGCAAAGGTTGTTTGTTTTAGACCTTAGTTGTTTTCCACTTTTATACATTTTATTTTCAAGATACTTAGTCATAGATCTAAACATGCCTTGTTACACACATAGCGTGACTATGCATAATCTAGACTATGAAAAATTTATTACTAGTGACCCATTTGTCCAAGAGTTGTATGGTGATGATATAACATATGAGATAGATTCATATCCATCTTATAATATTACATATGAAAAATAAAGGATTGATCCACTAACACAATACTTAGTGAGTGTATTATCCTATCTAGGCCAAGCTCAAGAGAGAATGACACAATATCTTGCTCAAGTGACACCTATTGTCAAAAAAAGCCAACAACAACATCCCTAATATGTAACAACATTAATGTTGAAAAGTTATGATCTATACTTGTCTGATCACCATTAACTAGAAATCAAAGATGAAATTCTAGTCATGTGAGTAGAAGTAGGAGCCAAATTCTAGACAAACTTCTCACATGAAAATTTGTCTATTTTGATTAGAACATCTAGTGACATGCCTCATAACCAATAATTTGAATATATATAAACTTTTTATAATCAAGTTTAGTGTAAATACCTCAACAAATCCAAATTTCACTTATAAAATGGAAAGGTCCTATGGATGATCAATTGAAAAAGGTACAACAAGCATACCAAAATTAACATAGCCTAGCTTGGAACTTTAATGCCAAGGTTGTTTAAAACATGAAACTTATAGAATTAGTTGATTCAACATGGCCATAAATAGATTCTTAGAGATATGTAAATCCAAATATAGACCCCTTTATCTAAAGCACACTAGTAGGATACATGTATGATATTCCAATTTAGATAGAAGAAACTATCACTCATATGGATCACCTCACTCAAAATGTGTAGATAACATGAAAGTGCATTCCAATTTAAATCAAAATGGGTCTAATATAGCATGAAGAAACACACAAAATATTCCTACAACCAATATCATGAGTGGCTTGTAATAACAAGGGACAAGTACACCTATTTCTAAAATATAATAAACAACCTCCACTCCTTAACCAATTACTTATTTGAGTGTGTAATAGGGGGAAACTAGCCAAAAATAATAGACTAACATAACACATGAATAAGTTTAAAACATTACACCACATCAATAGGTGGTGACAAATGTTCTTTCATAATAAGCTTAAACTAATATACCTAAACAATCACAAACATTTCCTAATCCATAACTTATTTCTATTGGTCAACAACAAGTGATAATTGGTCAACCATAAAAAATTTCAAACCCTTAACAAGTATGAAACCAAAAATAGGTGTTTAACAAATAATAAAGTTCTAATGTACAATATTTACTAGGTGCTAGGAAATAAATTTCTTTCACCCAATTGGTATTGTACATACAATAAGGATCTAATTTACAACACCTTCAAATAATAGGGTTTTAGCTAGTAATGTGTTCCCTTTAAACATCAAGGTTTGATGAGTAGGTAATAATTTCCCACCAAAACCCAATAATACCAACATATTTCACCTAAACAAATTATGTTGCCATAACCACAATTTTCAAACCAAATCCATGTATCCAACCTTATCCAAAATGTTTTCCAATAATAATGTATTCCATATCAACATTATGATCCCAATGCATAGATACACATATTTAGTCATCTAACCAATAAAAAACCATTTCTAGTATGCCATTCCTTCATGCCCAGTCAAAGTAATCCACATTTAAACATACAACCCAAATAAAAACATACCACATCATCAAAATTCATTAACCAAAGGTTACAATAAATGAAGGATGCAATTCAAGCCATTTAGACTGAAAACAAATAAAGAAGTTCAAATTGCATGAAATATGCTCGTATAGATTTAACATGGATTATATTTAAATATAATTTCCTCTGGGTTGAGACACAAATTTGATAAATATAAGGGCAAAGGTGACCCTAAATAGCATATTAAGGAATTATTTGTTTCTTTCCAACTAGTAGTATATATTGATATATATTTTCTTCCTTTCTTTCCAAGAAGTCTAGCAGACAAACCTTAGAATGGATTTTCAGATTTTCAAAGAATTATGTATTTGAATTTAATGACTTGTTAGGGAAGTTTTTAAAACATTTATCATATAATCTTGAATATGATATTATAGTGGTGGACTTGGGGTAAGAAAAATATAAAAATGGTGAAATATCCATTGATTACTTGTAATGATGGAGAGCACTGGGAAGCCAATGTACTCATAATTTTCTAGACAAGTAATTAGCTAGGATATTTACCAAGAGATTACACATAGGTATATCTTACCATATCAAGTTGTAATGTGATCATATGTTTACATAGGTTATTGAGAAATAAATATGTATTTATAAGGCCCTTGTCAACAAATGGATCATCAATTTATCTTTTTCTAACCAAAGCCAAAACCAACACCAAAGCCAATAATACAACTATAACTAAAGCCATAACCAAAATCAGAACCCTATTCAAATACCAACTTCCATGCTAGTTTAGGCCAATAATAATGAGATACCAAAAGCATAAAACTATAATAAAATATTTATTAGTAATAAGGTCACTAAATTGTGCCATATATAAATGGTGTAAATGTTGGATGTCTATTTACATCCACCCATTCAACAACCACAACCTTCATTGATTTAGCTATGGCCTCCACAAAACCATTAGCTATAAATCAAGCCTAGTTGAAAGTCTCTCCTCAAAGGAGAAGACCACCCATTTAAACATAATTTAGTGACCTTGAGGAGCCTATTAATTTTGTATTTCATAAATTTATTTAGATAAAAATGATTAATTATCCAGTGTCAAAACTATTTCCTAAAGGAATTTATTTTTCTGATTGGTATAAATAACATGAATTTTGTGAGTACCATTGAGTCAAGGGATATTATATACATTGGTGTTTCTATATAAGGCATATAATTGATAATATGCTAGATAATGGATAGATACAATAAGATAGCCATGCTCCTATGATTAATCATAATTTTGACATATATCAAAATCCATTTCCTTAACATAAAAACAATCAGTAGTACCACAAAAAATAGGAAAAATAGTGGTAGAGAACACCATCACATAATCAATAGTAACATTTTCAACCATATAAACAATAATAGAATGATAATAACCAAGGGAAAACTTACCAAACCTACTAAAGAGGCCATCATGTCATCATGTATACCTATAACAATGTTATAAGACACATATTAGGTAGTATGTTACCACCATTACCATTAATCACTAGCCAAGTACCAATAGACCAAGACCTTCACATAAAAATTCCTATCAACCAAATAATTCCTACCAACCTCCTTATGCTAGTAATTATTCTTTGAGTTATGTTAGCATTAAAGTTCAACACTACCTAAGTATTACCATTATAATACCCATTACCTCTATAACCAATTACCAAATCCTTATACCAGATCAATATTATGAAATTATAACTTGATAATCCAATATTACCATGAAAGGACTACAACCCAACTCTATGAATGATACCATTCAAACCTTCATGCCTATCAAAAAAATCCAATTGACAAAACCAAAAGGATGACCTATGACATTATGGAGAAAATACAAAAGACACTTGTTCAAATATCCATCATGGATATGTTGTATTCATCTAACAACCATAAATAAATACTGAATGAATACTTTTTCCAACCCCATGTACCTAATGAAATCACACCAAATAAATTTCAAGCCATGGTAGGACATTTGGTGCCTAGCCAATGACTTACTTTTGACCAAATTGACATGTCATCATTGGGCCCACTATATAATAACCTATTATACATTAAGGTTAGTAAATAAGCCATAAGTTTAAACATGTCCTTGTAAACAATGTTTTGAGACTAAATGTTGTGTCTCTAAAGTTGGTAAAGCATATTAGACACATAGCATATGAACTATAGCTAGATACCATTATTATCAAGGTATATGATAACAAGGAATGAGAATCAAAAGGTAGTATTAGTTTTTTAGTGATCATTGGGCCTTTAAGCCATGACATTTTATGCCATATTTTGGACCTAAAATTATCTTACAATTTATTTCTAGGTTGATTCTAGATCCACGTAATTAGGGCCATACCTTCCACATTACATTAGTGTATTAAAATTCCCCATTTAGGGATGGAAGTGACTGTACCAACTGATCTCTAGTCTTATCAGTATTCTAAATGTCTTAGGGTAGAGTAAAAGAGATATAATTATAATTTTGGATTGAATATTATGCATAAATATGATGGAGGAAAGACTAATAAAGATAAAACCATTGAATTATGACTATAAGCTAATTACATTGATCTTGAGAGCCTAGCTTCTACCTCATTTATGCCTCCACCAGACATTGTCAATCACTTTTATATATTTAAAAAAAGGTATATGAGAATATAATAGCCATTATTTTATCCACATTTCCAAGTTACTACATAACACAAAATATTTTGGGAGACCAAGGCCAAGACTAATCACATGGAGTGGCAAACCAAGGAAAAATATCAAGTTAATGAACCCATTATTTTCAGACTAGCCTCAAGCTTATAATATGATCCTTTAGTTGAATATGATTCATGACTTTGTATAGATTATTTATTTGACTACTAACAAAGTGTAAAATGTAATATTCCTAACAAAATTATGGATAACATAGCTTATAAAGGCAAAAACCTGGGGATACGTCAACAAGGGACAATTGATCCATTTTCAATTACCAATTACAAAAAACCCATGATATTGGATTTAAATCGCCTAGGGGTGACCCCACATACCTTATTTGGGTTCTTAGATCATCAACTAGCAAAGAAAATGTTGATAATGATGTAGGGTTTGATTATAACATCTACGATGACCTAGCGAACATGAATTTATTTAACCCCTATGCCATTTATACCTTCAACCCTATTTATTTCCCTTCAACACTTATCCTTTATCATCCATAGTTAGTATATTATAACCAGTAAGATTCGATGATCCCATTGGATAAATTTAAAAATGATGAGGCTATCTACAACTTTATGGGTTTGGGGGATTATATTCCTTTCAAAGATCACAAGCAAAGATTTTATATTAGATTGGATCCTATTTCCCATTTCAGAGAGTGGGTGAACTTCATTTTCCTAAAATAAAAATAAAATCAAACATTGAGGTCTAAAAGTGAAAATATCTTTGAGGAACTTTTTGAGGAGGGTAAAAATAAATAAAAAGGCAAGTCTCTTGGTCAAAACCTATTTCAAGTTCCATTATATGGGGATGTTCACCCCTATTTATATGAAGCATAGGAGACTAATAGTCCAAGACTTATTTATGGATTTAAAATTAGTACCAATCAGTGGAAAGATTTTGTGTAAATTATTCCAGAGTACACAAAAGTATTTTTCATATAGCCTTTACTAAGATCATGAGATTCTTATTCATACTACTTGGAAGAATTATAAGAGATAGTCTGATGAGAGTAATTTATCATTACCAACTAATTTATCTCCTTGTCAATTATTTTAGAAGATGGTTCAACACTTATTGTGTAAGACACTTTAGAGGTCAATATTAGGACTTGAGAGGACCCAAAATGGATCAAACTAGACACATCCCTCACTAAGGAATAATGTGAAGTATTTACAACCTTGAGGGAGTTTGTTAACATATTTTCATGGGCCTATTTGGATGTTTTAGGTTTGGAACCTTCCTTGGTTATAAACCATCTTATTGTACATACTGATGCCAAACCAGTTAAATAGATGCTGTGAAAATTTCATCCTTGTATTTTTGTGCTAGTCAAGAAAGAGTTGGAGAAACTCTCAGACATGATATGCATTTGGTTAATTGATTACTCATAGTGTATTTATAACATTTTATTTGTGAGAAATAAACTAAAAGGTATCAAAATATGCATTAATTTATATGATATTAACAATGACTGTCCAAAAGATGATGTTCTTCTATCAAACATTGACATGATTTTTGACTCATATCTAGATATGACATGATTTCTCTTATGGATGTATTTTTAGGATATAACCAAATCAAAATAACAACAAAAGACTAGCACAAGACAATGTTCAAGACTATGTGGGGGAAAATTGTGATATTAGATGATGCCATTTAGACTTTAAAATGTAATCAATACTTATCAACAAGCCATGATAATGAGTTTACATGATATTATGCATGGAATAATTTATGAATATGTTGATGACATCATGTGTAAATATAATACCCATGCCAACCATATAACTATACTTCATAGAATATTTAAGAGATTACAAAGTTTAGTTAAACGCTAAGAAGTGTTTATTTGTTGTAAATTATGAAAAATTATTAGCCTTCATTTTCTCTCATAATGGAATTGAAGTTAATCCAACTAAATTTCAATCCATTACCAAAATTACACCACCATCTATTGGAATCATCTCCATAGTTTACAGGGCAAGATCTAGTCAATTGAACACTTCATTTCACAATTAGTTGATAAATTTGATCTATTTACATACTTACTAAATAAGGGAATTAATTACTCATAAATTAATATTACAAGAAAACATTTGAACACCTTGAGGAATACCTAGCCAATAAACCTATTTTATTACCACCTGTGCCAAACAAGTCATTTTTACTTTACCTATTAGTGACTAAAAATGACTTGGGGGCAATTTCAGCACAACACATTAAACAGGGTAAAGATCATGTTATTTATTACCTAAGCCAAAAATTGGTCACGTATGAGCACAAATATATGCTAATTAAAAAATCCTATTTAACTATGGTTTTCGTAGCCTAAAATTTACATCACTACATCCAGAATAACAAAACCATTATTATTGATAAAATAGATCTTCTCATGTATCTACTTTATTAAATAATTATATAGGGCTACATGTCAAAGTTAAACATGAAAGGATATCAAGGGAAATGTACTTATATATCATATTGTATAATCTCCTCTTCTTGATATTCAACCTCTCATATTTAGATTTATAGATGAAGCCATCATGACCAAAATAGAATTAAAATCACCTCTTGAGGTAGAAAACTAGAATATGTACTTTAAGAGTTACTTCATAGCATATGGGTTAGGCATCAAAATATTATTTATCATATTATGAGGGGATATTATTACTAATCCCTTGGCTTTGGTTCTCCCTATAATAATAACATGGATGAATATAAATTATTCATTGCACAACTTCACCAAGTAGTAAAATAGAACTTCTAACATTTATTGGTTCACAATGATTCAAATCTAATAATCAATTAGGTCACAAACAAATAATAGATGAGGGATGAGAATTTGGTACCATATAAAGACACAATCAATAATTTCAAGCAACAAATATACAAAATTTATTTTGAATAGATAGTTAGAGCCAATAATAGAACAACTGATGTCATGGCCACAATTAGATCCATAATTCAGATTATAGATAGAGCCAAGGACTATCAATTTTTAATGTAATATATCCTAGCATCGATGCATGAATAATCAGACATTGAGATGGTTTAAAACATTACTTTTCCCACATTCCATTTGTATTATGACATATATGCCTACCTTCAAGACCAAATTATTCCACCTAAACTTTCACATTAAAAAAAAACCTTCATCCATAAAGCCTCATGTTATACCTTACTTAGACCAACCCTATATCATATAAGCTATGTTGGAACTTTGCTTCTTTATTTACCTTATATATAATCTTGATTAGTGTTAAGGTAAGTTAAAAAAGGAGTGTGTGGATCCCATACAAGTGGGGTAATACTAGCTAATAAATTAATGTGTAGTGGTTATTATTGGTTGAATATGGAAATAGACACAATTGGTCATGTGAAAATGTGTGTAAAATGTTAGAAACATGCTAATATGATTCATGCTCTAGCCGAAACACTAAAACCACTAAAAACACCATGGCCATTCTCAATGTGGGGACTTTACCTCATAGGTAAGATAAATCATCATCCTCAAATGGACATAAACATGTCCTTACTACTCTCAAATATTTTACTAAGTGGGTGTAAACCATTCCCCTCACTTACATAACTAGTAATCCAATATTCAAATTCATATTCAACCATATCATTTGTCATTATGGTATCCCCTCTAACATTATATATGATAATGGAGGATAATTTTATAAATATATATGTGAAAGAACTTTGTACCCAATATTGTATCAATCAACATTTATCTATTGCCTAATACCCACAAGGCAAAGACCAAGATAATGATTCTAATAATACCATTGTCAATATTATGAAGAAGATTGTCAATATTCTTTAAAAATGATGTTGGTCATAATTATAACTTACATCTATTTAACACCCTTTATGCATACCGTACCACATTCCATAATCCATCAAGAGCTACCCCCTATTCATTTATTTATATCACTGATGATATTCTTCTTATTGAAGTGGAGTTTGTTTCTCTCCAAATTTCACTACAACACATAATTATTGATGAATACTATAGGGTATCTCATATGCAAGAGATAAAATTACTTTATGTAATGCACATGGATACCTTAAATAACCTTCAAGCTTACAAAAATATATTATGTGGTCAATAAAATCAACATGCTAAGCATAAAAAATTCAAGTTTGGTGACCTTGTATTAAAATAAAATTAGAAGAATGTCAATTCTAAAGCAAATAAGAAAAGAAAGTTCTAACCTAACTAGTTAAGGAATTATGTAGTTATTGTTAACTATGCTTCTAGAATATACAGACTCACCACACTATAAAGAGATGAACTAGATGAACTAATGAGAATAATTCACCTCAAACATTTTTTCACTTAAGGGACTCAAATTATTGTCTACAAGGATCATTTAGTTTGTGCCATAATATACCTATTTGGGACTATACCATTTGTGACCATAATTTAGCCTATTTCCATCTAATTCTTTTTACATAACCGTATCATATTTGTCCTTGGACTTGATTAATTTATATTTTAGGCATGTTCAATGGTTGATATTAGATGTTGTTCTAGTAGTTATTTTAGATTCAAAATTTTTAATGGTAGTATATGAAAGTAGTGTGATAATTATCTTGGTAATTACATCCTTTATTTGTTGTTACATTCTATATCATTTTTCATGCTACTAATTATAACCACTTGTGGGAAAATTATTATTAATAACCCTTGCAACTATTACCTAATTATAAGTGCCTTTGAGAAAATTAGAAAAAACCCATTTCACATGCATTACTTCATTACTTTGCCATCACTATGCCATACCTTGGCATTTACGTATACTTGAAATTTCTTGTGCTTAGTCGGACACCTTTTTTAGGTGTAACTACAATGATTTAAGGTCTTATAAGACTATGTAGACACTTCTCAATTTACATTGAAGTTAACTAAGTCACCCTTCTGCCATGCTATCACCATTTTAAGAGTCAGGATATGTTGTATCTTGTAATTCTCTACTGATTTGAAGTACCAAAAACCCCCAAAACATTGGGAACATTTCCAAAAATTCTCTACTTTAAGGTATAATTATAGTGGCTTGAGTTCCATTTAAACCGTGTAGGTAGTGATTCATGTTTTTAGAGGTCAATTCATCCAACTTTGTTTGAACGCTCTCATTGTTTTGCAACAAATTTTATGTTTGAATGCTCTCACCATTTTTTTAGTAACCTTAGCTAATGCTATTACCATTTTGTGAGAAACCTTATCCAAAAATCTCACCATTTTATGAGTAACCTCATCTAATGTTCTCTCTATTTTTTGAGAATTTTTTTTTGAATGATCTCATCATTTTATGAGTAACCTCAACTACGACTCTCACTATTTTCTGAGCAACCTCAGCTAATGATCTCTCCATTTCACAAGTAACCTAAACCAATGATCTTGTAATTTTATGAGCTCATTCCAATCCATAAATGTAGTAAACACTAAATTACCAATTAAATTCATTAGTGGGATACTCATCTTTCATCTTTGAGTGTGGTTTTATCCTAAAACATGCTCTCATGCTTATGCAAGTTTTATGTGTTGACACATTCAATATTTTTGAACTCATACCCCTCTTTTCCTATGTACTCTCCATTTTTGAGACCATTCTCATATTAATCTATAATCATCATATTTTCACTATCATTATTTTTCTTCTATCCCATATCATAGGAGAACTTCATTTGGCTTGAATTTCACATTAGACCTTGTGTATATAGAACTATGTAGGTAGTGTCCACTTACCTAGCAAATCTATAGTTAGCTTAGATACCCCTTAAGTTTATTCTATAGCCACCATTTTGTTTTGTGTGTCATTGTCCCCTATATCTTAGGGGAAATGTTTGTCATCCTGTTTATGTCATTATTCCCTATAGCCTAGGGAAAATAGTTTTCTATTGTACCCTTTATTATTGTCTCCCTATAGCCTAGGGTAAATCTTATTATTTTTTTTCTTGTGTTATTTTTATTGTGTCATTACTACCTAGCCTAAGGTAAACCCTATCATCAAGAGTAACACCTATATTACACATGCATGAATAATTTGTATTTTGTTTTTACTAACATTATGACTAACCATTATTTATATATTTTTATTTATTTATTTGGTTTGTTTGTTTCTTTATATCATTTGTTTGTTTAGTTCTTGTCTATTTATTTGTTTCTATTTGTACATTTACCTTTTTGAATTTCTCAATTCTCGTAGGGATATTACATTTTATTTACACTTGAGTCTTGATTATACATATATTGTACTTAGATTGTGAATGTTTGTATCTAGTCCTACACTTGGTTTTTTTGTTTTATATTTACACTTGGGATTTTATTATTCATTTCTTATTCCTAGGTTATTTATATTTACATTTAAACTAAGTTTTCCATGCTTAGGGTGTACATTGTTATTATAGTTGTTCATAATTATGATGCATATTATCACAAGCTACAAAAAAATTAGACCAATAGAGATAATTATATCAATACAATGACAATACGTATCTAATATCAAAACCATCCAAATACCCAAACACATTCCTAAATCAATAAGTAATAAATAGATAAACATGATTTATAATGTACTAATATATAAATGCATCTCTAAATATGCATACATATAAGTCATACAACATAAGCAAATAACAATAGGATAAAATATCATATACATGAATAAGTAGTAGATGAAAGAGCATACATCAACAATGATAAACGTCCATAATGTTAAACAATGCTAAAACATGAGAGATAAACATGGTAATAAATAGGGCATGTATATCAAATGAATATTTATACATTTACATCAGCCCTAAAGGACCCCAAAATGAATGTCAATGTATCTCGAATGTCATATACATTAAATATATATAAATATCATCATGGTGTCTCAAATTATAATAATATGCCAATACAACAAGTACAATGTGCTAAAATGCCAAAATTCTAAGGATCAACTCTAAATTTAAGTGTACATGGGACTTGTAGCTTGAGGTGGCCCTAATTACCTTGGTGGTCCTAGTTATGGAGGCTACAACTAATGAATAGACTACCTTGAATCCCATATAACATGTTTCCTAGTCCTCAATTGACTAGATCTCTTACCTTCTCTCTGAGCATCCCATATCTCAAATGTGGAAAACTACTATTCCTTGAGAAAAATAGTCTCATAATTTTTATGATAATATGAGCCCTCATCCTTAGCCTAAAGGCTCTCAAGAATTATCTACAAGAAACCTAAATATGTACTAGATATATAAGCCTCACCACATTCTTTTTAGACCCTATGAAAATATGCTAATGCCTAGCCATTATTAGCAATGACTTGGTCCATCGTCATCATGATCTAGGCCTATAATTGAACCATCCTATCCACCTCAACCCTTAGTTGGGTAATCTTTGATTGAAGGTAAGTCATATCATCATCATGGATGTCTAGTATAATCTATAGATATGCCACTTGCCACTCTAGCCCTATGATCTACCCCACCCTAATGATGATATCCTCCTATAGATGCCAATATCGCAACCTACTCTAGATTTACATGAAAGCCCTAGCTAGGCTAGATCAACATGAGTACCTTCTATACCTAATATGATGGTATATAACACCATCATAGATAGGGTTTCATCCCTACCATCATCCCCTTTGTTTTCACCTCCATAATCTCCCCATCATCCCTACCATAAATTCAATAATCATCATCACCTTCCTAACCTCTACTACTCTACCAAGTGCTACCTCTATCACTAACCACACTAGATGTCTTAGCCTTAACATCATTTATATCCATAAGAATCTATCTACATGCCTAAATTTAGAATCATAATCCTCAAAGGGCTCACCTGTACCACTAGTGAATGTATTCAAGTGTCACTTTTATGTTTATTGGCCCCTTAAATATGACCATGCTACATGTGTTATGCTTAGAAAACTAAAAGTCACTACATGCCTCTAAATAATAGGAGTATCCTAGATTATCTCTATCTCTATAATAGGATTGCTAAGAGTTGGCTGCATATCAAAGATGGTCAAATACAGCCCTGTGCCAGGGGTTTTTTTATAGTAATATTTCAAAGCCCTGAAGATAGGAAGTCTATTTTGTGCCACAATAATTTTTCTTGGCAGGGCAGATTTCCCCTAATGGCCAAACCTTGGCACAAGGATTTTAATCCTCTCACAGAATCCTTTAACAAGATCCTTATATGGGTGCGGCTCCCTTATCTTTTGATACATTTGTGGCAGGAGGTGGTTTATAAAACCATTAGAAATGCTATAGGGGAGTTTCTTTATGAAGAAGACAATACTAAGAGCCACCATTTGACTTGTGCATGATTTTAGGCTGACCTGGATGTTTCAAAGGGCCTTCTTGAGGCGATTTGCATTGATTCCCCAAGGGGTTCCTAGACACAAATCTTGGATTATGAGGGGATTCCTTTTAGGTGTAGGAAGTTTCACCAGATGGGACATATTGCTACCCATTGTGGTGATGGGAAAAACAATCCCAGACATTCACCTTCTTGGTGGCCAAAGGATTTCTCTGAATATAGCATAGACAAACAACCTTTGGAGACAAGGATTCCGAGACTGAGAATGAGGAAAGGTTGCAAACCGATTCGGAAGATGAAGAGGAATCACTGGAGAAACAATCAAATGTAGCCTCTAAGGAGGCTGAAGTTAAAGATAAAGCTGAGCCTGAGGAGGAGGTGGTGATCTCTTCCCCTGTTTTGGAGGATCTTTCTAAGAGCCAGACTGTGTTAGACTGTCACAAGGAGTTCATGCCTTCTGGTGTCCATAGATCAGTGTCTTCTGAGGCATGGGTTGCTGAGGTAGCTAAGGTAAAAGATGGTTGGACAACAGTCAGAAGAAAGAAGGCTAAGCCTTTGGTCCCTCCTCTAGAAATGAATCTTCGGTCATGCAAAAAGAAAAATCCAAATTTAAAAGATTCATCCAAAGTTCCTTTCAGCTGATTGGTTTTTTGGGGGCAGCAAACCAGTCATTTTATCTTGGTTTGCTGGTTACGGATCTGGAAGATTGCTAATCCATTTGGTTTTCTTTCAGTTCAGTGTTTTGACTGCTATTTTTTCATGTTCTTATCTGTCGGTAACAGGTCCCTATAAAACTTGGTCTTGGTTCTTTTTTGTTATCAGGTTCTTGTGTTAACCTGACTGTGCTTAATTGTATATCTTTCTTCTTGTTCAGGGTTTCGGGGTCCCTTCAAAACCTATTTTTACCATAATCTAAAACATAGGAGAACCACTTGGTCCCCTCTTACACATCATGTGTCATGCCAAACTATTAGAGTACCTAATCAAGGTAGTAGTACTCAACTATATGTGACTACCTACTAGTAATAAAACACCTAGATCTCATATTTTTAGTGCAACATCCATCCCTAAACCACTAGGACTGATTTAATAGATATAGTCTCTAGATTAATAACTATAAAGTGAGATAATCAAACATGTAGTGGTAGAAGTAAAATTTTTTCTTGTGTTCTCGATGCCCTACCCCAATCTATGACAAATCATATACTAATGGCTCCTTAGGGTCTCAAACCTATATATGACACACTAGTCACTTAATGGTTATGTGATCCCAACCTTAGACCATCAATAGAGTGGATGCCCTAATGCTACAACCTCCTTTATATGCCACTATGTGTAGATATTTCTATAGCTGAGCTAGTACTGTAGACCCCATGTAAATCATGTGGCCTCATCCATCATGCTACATATTACACCTCAAATACCCATATATAAATACATGACACTCTTTTTAGGATGCAAGATTATAATGATAATATAAATCAAAACTATGACCTCCCTATCAATAAGTACTAGTGGTGAAGGCTCACCAAGAGTCAGGTCATCAAGATGTGTGTGTGTGTGTGTGTGTGTGTGTGTGTGTGTGTGTGTGTGTGTGTGTGTGTGTGTGTGTGTGTGTGTGTTTGTGTGTCTCATTAACATTTTTATCAACCTTACCATGATCCATGGGAATGTATTAATAGTTGAACAAATCATATAACATAGCTTGCTGATACGCAGGTCTATCTAGAAAAGTTAGTGTCGTCTCATCAATAGCTTAATGATACGCTAAGTATCCTCAAGTGTTATGGTCACCTCTTTAGTGGGTAGATGAACTATTGATGTATCATTATTCAAGTAATTTTATAATGTGCTTATATATGATATATCTATGTAAATAAATAAAATATATGCCACATCATGCAAGTCTAATGCATGTAAAAATTTTATCATCTCAACCTTCTAGATATTTGGTATGCATAAGCAGTGGCAATATTGCTCTTATGTTGTCAAAACAACTAGCTTCTCCTATAATCACATATAGATTATCATTATCCTATATCTATGATACTATTTAAGCCTATTCCTAGCCTACCAATCATATTTTCCCATCTTTCCTAAAGTTTGGACCCCTATTGGGTCCCCTAATCCACTTATTTTACCTTCTTGGGTGAAGCCACCATTTTCCCAAATGATGAAGTTATCATGTTGGCATTTTTGCACCTTTTTGGGTAAAATCATCATTTTTGTTTTCCATGAAAATGGTGACTTCACCTAAAAATGGGTGAAATTTCCATTTCAATGATTTCTAAACATTTTTTGATGAAACTACCATTTTTAAGAATGATGACTTCGTATAAAGTCACTAAAATTTTAGTGAAGCTACTGTTTACCTAAAATACAAATAGTGACTTCACCTTTTTTACCCTACATCTAAAAATAAATGAGAAATAAATGATGTTAATGACAAAAGTGAGATCACTTACTAGTGGCCTATCACATGGCTATCACATGTTATTTCTCACTCTATCAAAAACTTGACATCGTGCTCTTCCACGTGCCATTTTTATTAGTTAGCTAACACATAAAAACAAGAGGTCAAATTTCATACAGGCTAAGGTAAAAATGGCTTGTTTTTGATCCCAAGGGTGAATATAGCCTAAAATTTGAATTTTACTTCCATTCCTAAAGTTAATTCTTCACACTCCAAGAATGTATTTTTGCCTTTGTGTTCTAGTTTACATGTTGTTTGATACTACATGCCTTATTTTTGGACCATTTTGTAATTAGACTAATTTTTTTGGCCTCTTCCAAGACCTGCTTAACAACATTATTTTTTTACCTATCCAACATGTTTGTTCAAACATGCATCTTCATATTCACACTTAGGATATAAACATGTTATTATTTTCAAGTTCATATCAAATATATTTTATAGGCTTTTATGCATAAGCTACCTTGCCAGTTTGTTGAGGTATAAAAAAATCTTTTTTGACTGATCAATGATAAATTTTGCCTTTTTGGGGAAAACTTATTTTTAATCATGTGATTACATGTGTGAATGATTATAACCTCCTTTATTAAAATCATTATTTTTTGAATAATTTAACTATTATCGTGAATAAGGAATCCATAGAGGGGAGGTTATTATAGTGTTAGTCAAGAAAAGAAACACACTAAATAGTAACACATATAGCCTAGACAC
Source organism: Torreya grandis (assembly GCA_037957365.1). Classification (NCBI taxonomy): domain Eukaryota; kingdom Viridiplantae; phylum Streptophyta; class Pinopsida; order Cupressales; family Taxaceae; genus Torreya; species Torreya grandis. The sequence goes on along the minus strand of JARHVA010007481.1, from coordinate 159,236 downwards.
TAGGGAGAGCATAGGTAACAAGCATATAATGAAAATAGAACTAGAAAACAAAAGAAATCATAATTTAACCTTATTTATAACTCTAAAATGGCTTGTTTAAGTAGCTTGCTTGGCATTATGCATAATGGAATATTTTTCAATAGACATCCTTTTACTCCACATCTCCTTGGCACCTTTGTTTGGATAGTTGGCTTAGATTGGCTTATGAAATTAGCATGGTAAAAATAATAAAATAAATTCTTGCACCTATTTGAGCATAATAAATTTACACCAAAATATCTTGTTCATTAATAGGTAGGGCCTTTTATTTATAGCCTCCAAAGTTAATTCTCACCCAAGGTGAGTTAAGGTTGAGTTTAAACATGGAATGAGTTTAAACTAACCTATGGTGAGTTGAAGATAACTATAGTTGAGATAAAAATATGTCATATAATTATGATTTTTAGTTAATAGGAATGGATCTCAAATTAGATATTTTTAGATATTTTAGGATAGCTTGACAACTCATAAAGGTAATGTTGAAAAAGGTTGATATTTTGAATTTTTAAATTTCCATTTTTAGATATTCATTAATTGAAAATAGATTATTCAGCTAAGAATTTAATCTATTTTAATTAGTTGATTGATTTTTATTATAATTTTATCTCTTTTAATAATTTTTCAAGTGCCTCACTTAATGGGTCCATAGGTCAAATTGCTAGTTGTTAGGTTACATGGTGTCTGGAGACAAATCTATGAGAGGTTATTATTATGTACAAGCTAGTACCCCAAATAGGGATGTTTAAACATGATTATAATCACTAGTGGGTGATTAAAAAATTAAATTATGATGTTTAATTATTTATAAGCTTAATTTTCAATGTTTGATAAAAATCAATCTAAAGTCTAGTTAGATGTTAGTTATGGCTAGAATGGAGTGTCTATAGTTTCAACCTTTTTGGGAAGGCATTAAAAGATATGGGCACAGTAACATACTATCAAAGAATGAAAAGGTAATTTATAAATGATTCCCCAACAAGTTATGAATGAACCTTGGATTCCCCCATAAGGGATTGATTGACAAAGAAGGCTGATAACTGGTCCCTCTAAAGAAGGAAAATAATATGACCAAAAGGTAAAGCAGGGAGGAGACTGATTTGCCCAAAGGTGATTATAATCAAAGGCATAGTGAGATACACTATGTGGGTGAATAAAAAAGATGATTTACCCAAATGTAGTTATAATCATCAACATAGAAATATAAAAAGATAATGATTTACCCAAAAGTGGTTATAATAGTTAGCAAAAAGAAAATAATTATTTGACCAAAGATAGTTATAATAATTAATAAAATGAAAACATGCCATATTTGGGTGGATATAGATATAAAAATTCCAAAAAGTGGTAATAAATATTATCACCATGAAAGTAATTCCTTTCATGGTAATAAAATTATAATGTTTTACACAAAGGTGGTTTGGAACAATACAAGAAATTGGAAAAGGGGGCTTATGAATGAAACCCATACTTATGGAGGAAGAGTAAGATGATATATAGGATAATCTTGAATTTAGGCTACCTAATAGTATGGAGATGCATATCCTAACTAACAAGGATTAAAATTATTTTGTGATTTAATTACTCTATATTTGGGAAATGATTTGGATAGATTAGGATTTTATCATGTAAACAAGGAGAAGTACCATGACATCATTTCTTGTAAGATTATTTGAGCTAATTTTTGTTATATCATGTGATGGTATGCACCATGACATAAAAAGCCATGATAAATTAATCATAATATGCATAAGGACTAATATGTGATCCAATAAACAATAAAAAATAATGCACTAATAATAAAAACCATGATCACAATATTGACATATGAGGATATATGGAATTAAGTATAATTTTCAAGGAATGACATAATGAACATAGATATATGAATTAAAGTCATGGTAATGAAATAAAAAAAAATAGGCAAATAATAAAATAAATAGAAAGACAAAACACTAATAAACAAAAATCAATACAAAACACTAAAAAAAGATGAATAAAAGAATCAAAATAAAATGAAACAAACACAAACAATGGTTAATGATAATGTTAGTGTAAACAAAATATATATTTTTTATACATTTGTAATAAGGATGTCACTCTTAGTGATAGAGTGACCCCTAAGCTAGATTGTAATGACACAAGTACAAAAACACGAGAATAATGGCACAAGGTTTCCCATAGGCTATAGGTAAATAAAGACACACAAGATGACACATACTTCCCATAGGCTATAAGAGATAATGAAATATATAGACACAATGAGGGGGACAAGAATAAAGGGAAGGGTTATCCAAGCTAACTCTAGATTCACTAGGAAAGAGGATGCTTCCTACATAGGTCCATCGATGCAAGATATAACATAAACTTTAGGTCAAATTTAGTTTTCCCAAGATATGGGATAGAAGAAATTTATTGATAATAAAATGTGATTGATGTGTAGTGGAGTATGGGAATGGTATCATAAAATAGTGAGAACATAATAGATGATTACTTGAAAATAATGAGAGCATAAGGAAAATTCCAATAAGAATGGGGAAACTAAATGATAAGTGGTTACTCATGAGATACCTAGGAGTTTTATGATCCTTAAGGCAAAGAAGTGGTAGAAAAGAAAGTAATATGTGGTTGAGCTAACTCGAGATACCTCATGTATCTAGGTGTATCCTACATAGTCCATGTAGACCTCAGGCCAATGTAGTTATCCAAAAAATGAGAGGACAAAGTCCAAGGTGGTCTGGAAATAAATTGAACAAAGAAGATGGCCCAACCCAAAAATTTTGATGGCCTTATATCTCACATGGAAATTCTAAGCCAATTTTCATTATTTTGTGATTTTTAGGATTTATTAGATCTTTTACAAATGTTTTTGTATTTTTTTGAAGTGTCTCAACTTGATTGAGAATGACGAGATACTAAATATTTCAAATCACCAAATGGCAAGAGCATTCAAACTTTAAAATTCTCACAAAATGATAAGAGTGTGGCTAAAGGGTAACTAAGATAAACTCAATGTGGATCAAGTGTTGCCTACATAGTCCCATTAGGACCTCAAGTCAATATATTTCTACCTTATAAGGGAGGATTCTACTAGGTTGTAATAAGTTTGTGATTAAAGAAAGTGGCATAGTATGGTATAATAATGGCAAGGTGATACTAAAATTCATGCGAAAGGTTTTATTATTAACTTACCCATAGGTAATTATAATTATTAAATAATGAAATTGGTCAGTGATACTAATTTTACCAAAGGTAGTTATAATAAATAACATAAAGTGGGATATTGATCTACCCAAAGGTAGTTATAATCAATAAAATTTGAATGAAATGAAATAAAAAATAAAGGATAGATCTACCAAACCAATATCATACTAGTCCAAGATAATATCTCTATATAGAAGACTTAATGAACTACTTAAATTAATCTGAACATCCTTACTAAAGGTGATCAAATTACCAATGGAATGGAACCAAGGTTAAAGGGGTGGTGAAGGAGGGTAAAACCAACTTTGGCCAATAGGGAATGTACGGTTGAATGGTATGTGATATGATACAAAGAAGGTGATGATATAGTACAACATGAATGTTCCTCATACATAATATGTAAGGTCTCTCAAGCAAAATAATGCTTGAAGTGTATTATATTCATTGCCTCATCAAGTTCATCTCTATGTAGTGTAGTAAGCCTATATACTCTAGATCCATAATTTGAAACAAGGACATATGGGCCTATCCAATTGGGTTTAAACTTACCCTTATTGTTTTTATCTACCATAGTGTTATTTTGGTTCTCTTTGAGTACAAGATCTCAAAGTTCAAACTCTCTATATTTGACCTATCGATTATATTAGCCACAAAGTCTATTTTTTTATGCTTGAATATTTTTAATAATGACCATGCATTTATCATAAAGTAATTATAGATATTTTAGGAAATTTAATCTATAATATTCATCATCCAAGATGTGTTTAAATGAAATACATAGATAAGGTAACTCAACCTCAATGGGAAGAATGGCCTCAATGCCATAGACTAGGGAATATGGAGTGGCTCCAGTTGGAGTATGGTAATTAGTGTGATATACATAGAGCATGTATAATAATTGGATGTGAAAAACATCGTAAACATAATTGATAATATTTTTAATGATGTTTATAATGGTTTTATTGGATGCCTCTACTTGGCCATTACCTTGTGGGTAATATACGATAGAATAATGTTGGGTGATATTGTACTCGACATAAATTATTTTAACATCCTTATTCTTAAATGATCCACCATTATTAGATATAATGTTAGATTGGAAACCATAATGGCAAATAATATGACTGAATATGAACTTGTAAATTTATTTTGTAGTCACATAAGTGATGGGTATAGCTTTAACCCACTTAGTCAAATATTCAATAGTGTAAGGATGTGTCTATGTCCATTAGGTGAGGAAGGGTTAATTTTACCAATGAGATAAACTTACCATGTTCCAAATAGACATGGTTTAAGCATTATTTTTTTAATTTTGGATATGACATGAATTATATTGACATGCCTTTCACACTTGTCACACCTTTTGACATAAGTAGTTGCATTTGCTTCCATAATTCACCAATAGTAACTAGTACATAAGAGATTTTTGGCTAGGATGGCCTTGTTAGTGTGCGATCCACATAATCCATTAAATTCATGTAACAATAATGTTAGTTCTACCTAATTTAAACAATGAAGTAGATTTCCATCAAATCTATAATGGTAAAGGGTTGGAGTAAGTAAGGTATTACATGAGGGTTGATGCATAAATGCATTTAGTTGTTTATGAGATAGGTTGGGTGGCATGATATGGTAATGAAGGTAGTTAAAATGTTTAAGATACCATATAGAGTTAGGACAAAAAATATCATATGTCATTGTAATGGTTGAGAGTTCATGATTAGTTGCTAGAATATTTTTGATGAGGAATTGATATTATTTTGCCTTATCTTTGTGGTAGATCAAAGAACCAATGGTGGCCATGGCATCCATTATCTTGTTACTAGCCATAGGTATGTGTTCAAACTATATTTTAGTAATTTTTTGTTCAATAACACTGACCATGGCATTGTATGTCACTAGCTTTTCATCTTTCATCTGAAAGTGGTTTGTAATCTGATTGATGATTAAATGAGAATCACCATAAACATGGATATGCTAAATATTCCATTATAGTAATTGAAAAATACTTGAAACGAGAGATTCATATTTTTTCATGTTGTTAGTACAAGGAAAGTTGATATTAAATTATTTAGGGAACATACCCCCATGTGGTGTAATGAACAATAAAACTACCCCTAATCCATGCAATATGAATGATCCATAAAAATATAGCTTCTAATTTGACTCCTAAAGAGGTGTTTCTGTGATGGCCATGATAAACTCATCATGGAATTAAAAAGTGAGGGGATTAGTATTTGTAAGGGGAGCTTTATAAATATGATCTTCAAGTACTTGTCCCTTTATGGCCTTTTAAGTGACATAATCGATCTCAAACTCACTTATAAGTATGATCCATTTAGCCATGTGACCTTGTAAACCTATTTTGGATAGTAGATACTTGAGCATATCTACTTTGGAAATAACAATGGTCTTATTATTAAGCATGTAATGCCATAAATTTTGACCTATAAATACCTTAGATAAACAAGATTTTTATATTGACATATAACTATGTTCATACATGACCAGTGTATGGATTAGATAGTACATGAAATGTTCTTTTCCATTACCACCAATGCTAGGAAATCCATTAACAATATATTCCTTTAGGCACTGAAAGGATTTTTGGCATTCATCATCCTAATGAAATGTGACACCTTTTTTTAGTAAGTGTGTAAATGGATGGAATTTCTCATATAATTATGAAATTAAGCATCTGATAGACTGAATCTTAGTCTAAAAATTATGGAGATGCTTCGAATTAGAAGGTGGCAACATCTTAGTAATTGCTTTCACTTTGGTAGGATCAACTTGAATGCATTGATGAGAGACAATGAAGCCTAATAATTTTCTTTAAGTGCCATCAAAGACATACTTCTTATAATTGAGTCTAACCTTGTATTCATGAATCCTCTAAAATATTGTTTATAGTGTATCTAGATGATAAACATGGGTTTTTTATTTACCTAATATGTCATCACCATGGTATCTAACAATGTCATGTGTCATATCATGAAATATGACAATCAAGTATCTTTGGCATGTGGTCCCAACATTCTTGAGGTTGAATGGAATAACTTGATAATGAAACATTCCCCAAGGAGTGGTGAATGGTATCTTGTGTTGGTCTTCTAACATGATCTAGATCTAGTTGTATCCTAAAAATCCATCCTTAAGTGAAAGCATATCATACCCCATAGTGGAGTCAACTATCATGTTGATATTCACCAAAGGAATGTCATCCTTGAGGTAGACCTTGTTTATGTCTCTAAAATCATTACGAATTTTGATTCCTTCTAGATTCTTACTAATAGATAAAACATTTGATATCCACTCTGAATAGTTAATTGATTAGATGGATATCAATTATAAGAGTTTTTCCAACTCTCTCTTTAGTAATTTAGCAATACAATAATTCATCTTGCATAACTTATACTTCATAAGTTTTTCATCAAGATGTATAAAAAGGTGATCTCTAACCAAGGTGAGGTCCAAATTTGAAATGTTTGAATAGGACAATGAAAAAATGTTAAAAAAGTACCTCAAAAGGGTTATAAAAACTTCACATTCCTCCTTAATAAGGGATGTGCCTAATCTGATCAATTTTAGGTCATTTGGAATCCCAATGTTCACTTACAGAGTATCCTCTATAAGGAGAGTCAAGCCATTTTCAAGAATGGTTGTCAATGATGTGAATTGGCATACCAATACAAAGTCCTTTGGTTGGACTAGGTCCTCAATCTCTCCCAAACAAGATGAATTTGAATCTCCTAATGGAAATGATGGACATGTCACAAATATTATAGGAAATTCTTAGGCAATTAGATAAAAGTCATTTTGTTATGCTAAACTATACTCAAACCCAAAATTAAATTCATCATTGGTGATATCTTGGGTTTCATTCAAGGAAAGGTTAACATCCCATATAATGGCACCTAAAATAGGTTTTCATAAAAAGACTAGGCCTTCTCTTTACTTTTACCCTGGTCCAAAATCACCTCAAAGAGGTTTTCACTTTATAACCTGAATGTTTTATTATTATTTTTGGCTAAGGGTGTTTACCCATTCTCCATAATACGCTGCATGATATAGTTTAATAGATAACCCTTATTTTTGGTCTCCCAATAGAACATTGTCTCTTAGGCCTAGAAAATCACAAAAGGCCTCATCACTCTCAAACTTGTATATAGGCACCATCGGTTATTATTGGTTCCAAGATATAAGTTGAGGGTGATATAGGGGAAGAGGGTTATGTCAGATTACTAGGGTAATGCTACAAATGGTATGGGGTTCAAATAGGTTAGTATTGGCAAGGTCTTCATAAAGGATATGATCAGACTCTACTTTGTTGTCAACATCATCATCACTATATGTTTGCATGGGAACATGAATCATATAAATGGGGTCAAACCCAAGTGGTTTAAATCTAAGAGCATAAGTTTATTTATACTAAGTTATAGAAATTGGTTTAAGAGTACCCTATTTATTTGGCCAAAGGCCTCCTCCTTCATAGGTTTGGTTCTCCATGATCTTATTAGTGATGGGATATCTAGTATTTTTATATTAATTAGCCAACTTGTCATTTTACAACTAGGATTCATCATTGATAAGTGGGTCCTCTTCCTGTCCATTAGATGGTATGAAAATGATAAGAGGTGGACTATGAATTTTACCCTTTATTTTTTGTTGTCATTCCATGAAAGGTGGTCCAGATTTAGGTCTTTCATTAGACTTGGGGTTTTGTGAAAGATTGGCAACGTGAAATCTATCATGGGTCAAATACTCTCCTGGGCCATTGGCCAAGATGTTAAAATTATTATACATTTAAGTATGAGGCATATGTGAATATTATTCAAGTCTATCTAGGTTTGTACAATTGACCTCTAATAATTTGACAAGCATTTCTTTATCTTTATCCTTATTAGGAACCATATCTTGGTCAAAGCAGTAGTTTTAATTTTCTTATATAGCCTCCAAATTTTTACAATGTTCATAGTGCTATAAATATCCATTGATAGTGACCTCCATGCCTAAGTATATAAATTTAAGACACTAGTGCAATGTCAAAGGGATTACATGAATTTCATGTATCTAAGGTCTACCCAAGAGAAAATTGTATGATAAATCAAGGTCTAAAACATGGTAAAGTGTATTGTGAGTCAAAGACCCAATGATAATTTGAAAGATTATGGTGCCTTATGATTTTTGTTCCTCATTGTCATAGGATTTGATAGTAATTATTTATGGTTTTAGATCAACTATTTTATATCTAATATGCTTGATGAGTTTCAGAGACACAATATATAGGCTTGATCTATTATTTATGAGGACTCATTTGAATTTGTACTGTGTGATGAAAACTTCAATGTATAAGGGATAGATATGAAGATGGATAAGGGATGACATATAACTTTGGTCTAAGGTCAACTATTATCATAGGGATAAATTTCTAATCAAATCTTGGAATTTATCTGAGGTTATATCATTGGGAAGTTGGGATTAGCCTAGGAAATCTATTAAGATGTTCTTATGGATAATAGATGTACATCAAAAATCTATAATAGAGATCCATGTAGGTATCTTTTGGATTTTTTCCATAATGTCATATGTATTTTCCTTAACAATGGTATATAACTTGTTCCTAGTTAGCAAAGTTAGTTGGATTGGTTTGTTGGTAAGAGGTTGTGGGCTTGGAATGGTAATCTTAGACTGTTGAGTTATGACTACATAAATGATATTAGATATAATACCATTTTAACTTGATGATGATGGATATGGGACAAATAGGATAAATGTCAATTATTATTGCATTTGGTTATTATCATGAGGTAATGATGAGTTATCAGTATAAGGTCTTGAAATAGTAATACCTAGTTGATATTGCATTTAGTTTTGGTCCCAGGTTAAGGAAGAATTAATAACATAGGTGGGTCAATTAGAATTTCTTAGAAATAGTCTTAGTCCATTATCACTTGGTCTAGGATTTATGGTGATGGTCGAAATACAACCTCCTACAATATGACCTAAAACTTTGTTTTAGTCATGTGAAACTACATGTTAAGTATATTGGTTTCTGGAACCAATTTATCCTTGGTTCCTCCCATTCAATTGATATTGTTATAGTTGTTGATATTGCTATTTTTATCATGGTGATTTTTTATACTATTATTTTTATTATTATTTTTGACTTCATTATTGTTGTTGTTGATTATTATTATTATTATGCTTTAAAAAAGGGTTTTGGTAGATACCCAGGTTCTGATTAGACATAGATGCTCTATTAATTAATGTAATCTCCCCATTCTACAACATATTTTTGATGAGGTGATTTATCTACACATGAAGGTGTAGATTATGCCCATGAAAATGATGGTATTCATGGAACTCATGCTATCTTTACCTCTCTAGATATGGAATGCCCTCAGGTTAGTGCTTCAAAATTGGATGACTAATAATATTAGTTATGGTTAGCTTACAAAACACTACTTTAATAGGTTCACCAAGGTTTCTAAATACTTGAGGATTGGGTCTTCATCTTGGAGGATAATTTTTCAAAGGTGGTGGTTTCTACATTTATGTAGCTAGTCTAGGTTACTATGAAGGTTGTGCTTGTTGAATAGGTTGTTGATGCAGAGTAAGTTGTATTTTAAGTGTAGGTTGTGTAGATGGTTTTTACACTATTTGGATATAATGTGACATAGTTAATATATTGCTAAAAAAATTATTATTATGATTTTATTTCATATATTTATCATAGTTACTACCCTAAGTGGGTGTAGACACTCGTACTTAGACTTGGTTTTATCTTGGGCATGTGCTTTGGTTTTGGTTCTAATTTTTATTTAATGAGGTTAAATTGATAATCATTTTGTTAATAAGGTCATTTTCACTTTTTAAACCTTTTTTGATGATCTCTTTGAAGGTATTTACACACTAAAGCTCCCGATGATAGGATATCTCACTGTGAAATTTTTTAGTGATCACAATGGCCAATTGTTTATCTGGTAAACTATGGGTGAAGTGATTATCTAGTGATTTCAATGTCTATGGATATCTCACAAATATCTCATAATCTTTATATTGTATTGAGTCAAATATACTAATTAAATCTCATGCTCAAGATTATAAGATAAATGTTGCACAAATTTGTTCTAAAGGTCATTAAAATTAGATACAAAATTCTTCAGCAATTTGAAGAACAACTCCAAAGCTTGTCTTAATAGACTTAAAGGAAACAAAAGGAGTAGGTAAATTTCATTTTAATCCACTGGTTGGAAAGAAAGAAATAATTATGTCAAATAGGCCTTAGGGTCTCCTTTCCCCTTGTATTTATCAAATTTTGGTCATTTGTAACCTAGAGCAAATGGTATTTGAAGATACTCCATGTTGAATGGATATGAACACAAATAATCTAATGTGAATATATTAATCTAATTCCCTGGTTGAATGACAACAATTGTATCATTTATTTTTTATAGTTCTTGTGAACAAAAACTAGATGGTACATTTTCCTGAGGTGGTGGTTGGGCAATCAAAGGTAGATTACCTTGAATTGGGTATAATGGAGGAATGGTCTATTTTGTAATGTTGGTTTGATGAGTGAATTGAATAAAACATGAATTCACATATTGGGATGTGGTTGTTTAAATTACAAGCATTATTATGCTATATATTGCTTTGGATTTAGTATATAGCCTTAACTTTGGGGGAATTAGGGCTATGATGGAATGATATATCTTTGGGTAAAATTTTGTGCCTACTGAGGTTGGGTAGGGACTTGTTACTGACTAGTCAAACCTAGATGAATAAGGGGAACTTGTTTTGGACCAAGGCCCTGTGTTTGGATTTTTGACACATGTTACGTAAAATAAAATTATTTCCTAATTGGTATTTATTATACAATGGTACCCCTTTATTGCATAAACACTTATTATGAACTAGAAACTTATAGGGTGTTTGACATTTATCTTTGACTAATAAACACACATTATTTATTATATAATCTTTATAATTGTAAAGGTATATTAGTCCATGATTGTAGAGTTATGTTTGTCTCTATCTATCTAGATGGAACATTTTTTTGCCCTCTATTGAGATGGCATAGTGTTCTACTTCTAATATAATGGTATATTAGATTGTGTCTATTATTCATAATAATTTTATTCATAACCTATTGAGGTGGATTAACATTATTTACTTATTGAATCAAAACACTAGTCAGTGCTTGACTACTTAATCTATGTGGTTGTGTAATTGAAGAAGTAGTTGGTTTAGGACTAGAAGTAGCCTATTATTATTGGGATAAAAGAGTTATTTTACCCTAATATTGTGAACCACTCATGGAATTAACTAAAGTCACATGTTATTATAGAATATTTTGTGGTCTAGTTAAACCACTTTGGCCTAGATTGGAAGATACTTGTGTGCCATCCATCGTGTTTGGCACATTGTTCTACATAGAATTCATAGTCACATCTTGAATAAATCTGACATTATACATGCCACCAAAAAAAGTGATTTATGTAAATGGGTCTATAACCATATTATCTTTACCTATCAGCTTAAATAATACTCCTACTAAATGAGCTAGCTCTATGAGTGGAATATTTGACATGGCAATGGATTTAAAATTGTGTGCAAGATTCAAATAGTTTTGATATGCTCATTTCATTTTTATAAAGTGGTCCTCCATGATTACCTTTTATTTTATAAGAATATTTGAGTTTTGATATGACATTTGCATGAGTGCTTTAGGATAGATAGTAGAGGCATGCTCAATGGTTTAAGTATAAGGCATGTTTAGAGGTACTCTAACTAAACTAGGTAAATTTTCATGGGGGAAGTTTGTGGGAAAATTGGCCCGTACTTCTACAAATATAAATAAAACCTCATCATTATTTTCAATCAAGTGATGATCAAATAAATAAGGGTCATATGTTAATGACATAGTAACATAATACAATTGTTGTTGATCTTGTTCCATACCCAATGTTACACTAGAAAGATATGAAATGTTTCTCTTGGTCTTTATTTGAATATGGAGCTATGTTAACCAAGTAGTGGGCAACCATATCTTGAATTTATCCCCTAGATTGAGTAGTGTGAGGATGATATGGATCCATCTCACAAACCACATCATCATCATAGGGGTCTTGAATAAAGTTATCATTCATGACCACATTTTCATAACCTAGATTGTACCTGGATCTAATAAGAGTGTAATGAGACATATCCAAATCAATGAATAACATTCTTTGAAGGTAGGCTTAGATTTAAACAAACTTTAAAAAATAAGGTCTAAAAGACAAATAGTCTGAACTTACTAAAACTTGGTCTGAGAATGGAGTTGATCTCCAAAATAGGTAATGATAAAACTACTTTGAAATTGTATAATGTCAAATATTTTACACAAATGGCCTAGGGGAAATATAAATATGAATTCTAAACTTAGTAAAAGTGTTTAAAATAATTATAATTATAATCTAGGTATAAAGATGAAAAAGGAGGTTGTTAGGTCTTTGGGAACAAGGAAAAAGTTAGGCTAAAAAAAAGTATGTATAAAAAAAGGAGGTAAGATGTTAGGAATATTAAAAACATGACATAAGAGCTAGACTTGTAACACACTGGGTCTAAGAATAAAAAAGGTAAAGTGATAGGTATTTTTGGAAAATGACATAAAATCTAGACTTGGATCATGCTAGGTTTAAAACAAATGATAATTGTTAGGTCTTTTGGGAATATGACACAAAATACAGACTTTGAAACAGACTAGGTTTAAAAGGAAGGATAATTAATCTAACAAAATTGAAACACTTTAACTCAAACTAGGAATTTATATTCAAACATAGTCTTGACCTTTCCAAAAATATATTAAAATTTAGGTACATGGAAGATATACCACTTCCCAAATCTAGGTATAAAAATAGTCTTTAAATCGAGTAAGGAGTTAGATTAAGTTGCACAATGCATAAGTGACAGATAAATGTCTAAGAAAATATTATGAGGCATAAGAATAAATCAATCATTGTTTTAATATAAAATTATCAAAAATTATTTTTAACTCAATTTATAAGGCTTGATATTTAAATGTACAACAATTTAGATCAAAACAAATGACATAATGATACTAGGCATTAACCAAAAAGGCATGTGTGGTTTTGAAATTGTAATTATATATAAGGAAATAAGTCTTTGAAATAATATAGGTAACATAATAAAAATAATATTCTATAAAGGTATGAAAAATGGTTTGTTTCAAAAACTCCAAGGTGCAAAATTTGGAATGAAATGGGTAGTGTAATGATGCCCCTTTCAAACAAGTCACACACACACACACACACACACACACACACACACACACACAAAAGTATGACAAATGACTAAGGCAAAATATGGAATAAAATGGATGACATAAAACCTCTTAAAATAAAAGAGTGATGTATAAACATGAATTGTTTTGGATGTGGTTTAAATAAATAAACAAACAATTTTGACTCAAGATAATGCAAGTAAAAAGGAAAAATAAAAAAAACACCTAAGTGTATTATCCTAATCTTAAAAACTAACAAGGTGGATTTGTACTATAAAATTTTGTCTATATACTTAATCTTGAGAGGAAATTATGTTGTTAATCCAAAAATTAAAATTCACATGAAAAGTAGTGGTTTTAGGCCCCCTCTTCTCTCAAGTGTCCGTATAATGACATGGAACTTTTGAATACTTGCCATACATTAAAAATATATCCATGACAAGTGGGGCTATATTAAAAATATCAATTTTTGTAGGTTATAAATGGTCCCATATCTGTGGTTAAGGGCACAACATGTCATTTAGATTTTCATTAATCATCTTGTTGTGAAAAGGTCTTGTCTTTTTTACAACCACTACATCCATCAATTACTCACTGTAGTGTAATGTCTGAGTTAAACATGCATTACAAGGAAATATCTTACTAATGGAACTTGTTTAACCACTCAAAAAATCATCTTACTAAGTTTACTTCAATTTATATACCCCTACCATGGATTGGGTTTCAATTTATGTTGGGAGATGAAATCCTATGTCAACACCTCCCTAGAGAACTAGTGGGAAGGTAATGAAATCCATCCCGCAAGCCAAGATGTATGAAAATAAAAATTGATTAGGACTTTAGGGTCATTTTGGGATTACCCAAATAACTTATATTCTATTGAGGGTCTTAGTGAATTTCCTTCCATCCTTTTGGACAAAGTGACAAAGGGAAAAAGTGAAGCATTTTTTATCACCCAAGTTCCCTAAAGGGAATAGAGGGAAAGAATACATGTTAAACTTGGATTTCAAAACAAACACACAACAAAAATCATAAAAATGAAAACTCTTATGAGCATCTAACTAGAGGGTCAGTTATTTTGTAGATCACTAAATGAAATATGACATGAATTTTATCCCCTTGGCATTAGTTTGTGTCATGAATTTGTAAAAACAAAAAATAAGTCAAGTAAACAATTTTTAAACACCAAATTTAAATACAATTTGAATGAATTAAAGTTTTAAAAAAATGTCTTTCCTTGTCCTTTGGATCTTGAAAAATGTTTAAGTGGGTTTACTTGTTTCTTGACAAAAGTGATATCCTTGAAAATAGCTTTAAAAAGCATAAAATCACTTACCTAGAATGCTTTTGTAATTATGTAATAAACTGTGAACTATGAAATTATTCTTTTATAAAAATGCAATCAAAATAGAATGCTTAAAAACCCATAGTGAGAAATTTTATAGATTTAAAATGATTTCACAACTTAATTTGATGATTTTGCTACTCAAGAAAATAATTTCATAGTTCAAGCAAATAATTTCACACTTTACGTAGTAATTTTGTGATTATGCAAAACCTATAATAAAACATATAAATACACAAGGATGATTTCATGATTTTACAATGATTTTTATATTAACAAAAATGATTTTGCTATTGTACGAGATGAATTCATAGCTAAGAAGAATGAATTAAAAACCTAAAAATGCAATTTCATTCCCCATAAAAACAATTTCATTGTTTTAAATAATTATTTCAATATTAAATTTAACAAATTCACTAATCTAAAACAATTTTGTAGTTAACTAAAAAAATCAATGAAAAGGACTGCTTTTCTTGTAGGATAATTTCATAGGTTTTGCTCATCGATTTCATCATTCCAAATTTTGTAGTTTCATAAAGCCAAGGTAGTTTCATAGTTTTTTGAGATAAATTGGCATATTCAACTGACATTTTCATAGCTCACCTCACCTAATTCATAGTTACATAGTCATGATTCATAAAGCAGTAAGCACAAGTAAAAACATAGAAAATTTAACAATAAATCAAGAAAATAAGCTCTATAATGAAATCTTATTGGCTCTAAAAGTATCCAAAGATAATAAAATCATGATTGTGGGGTATGTGGTCCCATTGATCATGATATCATGTGAACAAGGAATACATAAAGGGGAGGTTATTATAGTTTTAGTCATGAAAATAAACTCAAAATAAACACATTAAACACTAACACCTCTAGCCTAGACACTCGAGAGAGCATAGATAATAAGAATACAATGAAAACATGATTATAAAGAGAAATAAATCATCATTTTACCTTCATTGTAGCTTAAAAATTGATTCTTGAATTGGCTTGCTCAACTATATAAATCAAGAAATCTTTGTCAACGGAGCTCCATTTTCTCCACCTCTCTTTGACACCTTGGTTTGGCTAGTTAGCTTAGCTTGGCTTACGAAATTGGCATGGTAAAAATACTATAAGATCTTATTGGATCTATTTAATCATAATAAATTTAAACCAAAATATATTGTTGATTAATAGGTAGGGACTTGTATTTATAGACTCCAAAGTTAACTCTCACCCAAGGTGAGTTAAGGTTGAGTTTAAACATGGAATGAGTTCCAAATAACCCTATGTGAGTTGAGCCTAACTATATTTTAGTTAAAAAGGTCTCATGAAATTATTATTTTAAATTAATAGGCATGGTTCTCAAATTAGATATTTCTATATATTTTTGCAGAGCTTGGTAACTCATAAAGGCAATGATGAAAAGGATTGATAATTTGAATTTCCATTTTTAGATATTTAGTAATTATAAATGGATTATTTAGATATGTATTTAATATAGTTTAATTATTTGATTCATTTTTATTATAATTTTATATTTTTTAATAATTGTTTAAGTGCCCTGCTTAATGGGTCCATAGGCCAAACTGCTAATTGTTAGGTCACAAGGTGGCTAAAGATGAATCTCTGAGAGGTTATTATTGCATACAGGATAGTAACCCAAATAGAGATACTTAAACATGATTATGAGAAATAATGAGTGATGAATTAATGAAATTAGGATGTTTAGTGATTTCTAATTTTATTTTGTATTGCTTGGTAGAAATTAGTCTGAAGTCTCCATTAAAGCCAATTGTGGCTAGAATGGGGTCTCTACAATTATAACCACCTTTGAGAAAATCATTATTTTTTTGACCTATCTGACCTAGTAGGGAAAATTCTTATACTACTAATTATAACACCTTTAGTAAAATTAGTGTCCCACCTTCCATTACTAATTATAAATGCCTTTGGCGAAATTAGTGACCCACCCTTCAAGGACAAATGCTTGTGCCATTGATTATAACTACCTTTGGGAAAATTAATTTCCCACCCTCAATTTCTTATTATAACCACATTTGGGAAAATAAGTGATTTATCCACCATTAATAATTATAATCACCATTGGGAAAATCATTAATTCCACCCCCACTATGACTAGATTGTGACATTTTCTTCATTTTGATGGAGCATTCATTGACTCTATTTTGCCACCTACTCCTCTGAGGGGGAATTTATGACTAATCAGCCACACTTTGGGGGATGAACCTTTCATATTAATGTATTTTTTATTACTTAAAAATATGTTAATATGTTTATGTATTTAAATTTTTTATCAAATAGGAGAAAATATACACACTTAGTTTTGGCCACTTTCTTACCTAAACAAGGATTTAAATCAATTTTTATAAAATGACATGATTTAATCCTAAAATAACTTTACATATCCAAATTCATTTTCATAAGTCATTTAATTTATTAGAAAAAAGGTGAGACATACTTTTGGGGTATTACCCTATATGCATCAATAACCTAATTTGATTTTAGCCCAAGTCAAATTGTGACCTAGTAATTTAACATTTTTGGCATGATATGTTAATGCAAAACATTTAAAAATAATTACCAAAATTTAAAAACACTAAGAAATATTAATTTAAAATCAAATCTCAATTAACATGCCTAATTAAATATTCCAAGTTGAATTAGTGAATTTTATTTATCAAAAAAGGAATTTTTCAAATATGAAGTCAAAATCAATGGATTTAATAAAGTGATTTATTAATTTATAAAATTTCAAAAAGGTGAACCAAAACCTCATAAATATATAAAGTGAGTTGTCATGGATCATAAATATCTAAAAATGAGTTTTCAATACTTCATGAGTTCTTTGATCCAACATAGGGTTAGCCTAACGAAACCTAAGTTAGTTTAGACTCAACCAAAGTTAGAATTAAACCTAACCTCCCTAGGGTTAGATTTATTTATGAGACCTATAAATATAAGTTCCCTCACTCTACCCAAATAATATTTTATGTGTAAGATTATTTTAAAATAATGCCTTTAAGAATCCATCAAGATAATGTTATAATACCAATTTGATATGAAGATTCACACCAAGCCAATACAAGCTACATGTGGCCACTGGAGAAATACTACCAATAAGGCAAGAAGCATTGATCAAATTCTCTAATGCCATAGACTGAGCAAGAACTTCTACTATGCCAATAAGTGGGCATAAATTTTGATAAGGGAGGTAAAATGTTTATGTGTTTATATCTCTATTTTATGGTTTTGTTGATTATGTTATGCTCCCCCTAGTTCTTAGGAAAGAGTATTTAATCTCATTACATTGTTATACATATATTTTTACTTTATTCACTAACAAGTAACTAATCAATGTTTTTGTTCTCTCCAGACACTTAATATATAGTAGTAACATAATTTAAAAATAAGTATTAGGTAGATAATCAAGTCTATATCAAATTATAATGCATATGTATAAATTCTATTTTGATGAATAAATAGTTATTTTTATTTAATCATATATCTAAGAGAGGTTTCAAGCTCTAGTTTATCCAAAGTAGGTCCCACTCATGCAGTTTGGTATACTAATTCCATATCTATTAGCTTAGTCTATTTATTCATTGATTAGATGTATTTATTATTTAATTTTAAATTATTAAGATGTGTATTAACTATTTCTATGTGTGATTTCTTATATAAACATATTCCATTATATGCATTTAATTTATTAAATTTAGGAAGCTTCCAAATAATCATGATTCAATTCTAGAATAGACTATATTTCCTTTCTATTATTTACTTTCTTTTAATTTAATAAATGAAAGTGTGTTTTAATTAATTAAATTATTATGACCCCAACCTTAAAGAGAGACTAGTGCTACACATATAATACTAACACTTTATCAATATTAAATACACCCTGGGTTGATAATTAGTGAAGGTAGCAGAGTTCATAAACCAAGTGGATACTTTATCAATTTATAGGGTTTTATGTATAAATATTGGTCTACATCAATCTAATTGGTGATTAAGTTTTGGTAATTAATCATGGTCACTCATCTCATGGACACTAGGTGATTAATTAACCTACAAAACCCATATGTTGAAAGCATTGCTAAATATGACCAATATCTAGGAAGGATCTACCACATGGAAGATAAGGTTAATAATATGCATGTGGCTACACATCCCCATAATAAGAGTTAACATATCTCCAACCTAATAGTACTAACTATAACCACTACCTTTGGGGCTCCTAATCCAAACCAACCTCTCCAACCTTACCCATCTCATGCCTCTAATCCAATTGTCTAAGAGTCTCTTAGGCTTAAAACAATTAATTAACCCCCTAGTAGGTCACATTTGTGTCTTGGAGAGTAACAAAAAACCTTTGGTTTGGGATATTATCCCTAATTCTCTTACACAATATCATATTTCTCCTTTTATAGTCCAAATGATGACTCATAAAATTACACAACATTAAGTTTACATACTTCTTCCACAATATGAGTAATCATCTTTGCCAAATCATTCCTCTAACCAACCCCTCAGGGACATCCTTACTCATGGGGTCCCCAGTCTATATGATTATAAAGTTACTATATCCTATCAAACTCCTATTCAAACCCCAATGGGGAACTTGTTCACCTTCACTCCACATTTATAAAATGATGTGGTGGAAAAAATATACCATTATTTACACCTTTGAGTTACCTACCTCCCATGTACACTCCCCCTCACAAATACTCTATATCCCACCTTATGTATCCTTAGGATATGTGTAAACCACATATACACTGCTAAAATAAATAACCACTTTTCATACATCTAAAAATGTTCCTCCTTACATCCACATGTATTCCAAATATACTTACCCAAATAAGTTTTTTGTTATGTATTCCAATCCACTTTACCAATCTTATGTTACCCCTCTTAGTGGTTACCAAACTAACCCCTATGTGATCCCACCTTTTCACTCTTATCCAATAATGACAAAAACATACTTTAGAAACATGTGACTTATGCTGAGAACCCTAAAGAGCCTCTTGATCTCAACATATGATGGGTTCTTATTCATTATAATCTAATTGAATTTCCCAAGTTCAAAGGGTAAGGAAATACCAATACACACATCAAAGCTTATGTTATAGCTATTAGGGAACTCCTATCTTGGGATGGTGTTGTTGCCAAATATTCACCCAAAACTATAGAGAGAATAGTGATTGAATGTAATTACTACTTCTATAATGAGTATATTAATTATTTTCACTAAATCATGGCCTAGTTTATCAAAAAAATTGATATGAACAAACTCCTAAAGACTAGTATATGAGAATTCTTACAATCAATTAAGAACACAATGAGTCAGTTGTTTATTCATCAAAACAAGGTGGAACATATTATATTCCTTTTCTAGTTAACACCATATGGGTAAATTTGAACTATGTGATCTCTTAATTCACTCCATTAACAAGGAGATGAGGGAGGATGTTCAAAAATTCCCATATCAATCTTATGAAGAAGATATGGAGAGTACCTTATGAATTAACCATGTGGCCATTGATAGTGGTCAGTTAGCTTATGGGGCCAATGAACAGATCATCACCTAAATAAAAATAATGGGGATTATAAAATTCAATCACATATAATAACAATAATCAAGATCCCAAGGTCCTAAATTTAAATAGTAATGACACTATTTATGGTACCATGAACCAAAAATAAAACCAAAGCCTATGAATAACAATTAGTGTCAAGTTGTAAACAACATCAATGCCACTAACAATATAAGTGCTAGGAGCCAAAATTACTCTCCTACCATTCATATGGTTGGCTTTAACTGACCACCACCACATAACATGTGACACCAAAAATAGAATTAAAATCAATATGGGCATGTTTAACAATTCCCTTAATTTTAGAACCAAGCCTATTACCAAAGGAATAATAATCAAGGATTTGGTCAACAGGTGAAAAAACTAAGGCCTAGGGAATATGATCCCAATGTCTACTTCTTATTCCACTAAGTTATCAGGCATGATACTCATAACTACAAGGACTACATTAAATTTATCCAAAGACTCCCAAAATATCAAAGACAAACATTTGTTGATATGTTCCTAGGGAATGTTGGTGTAAACACCTAAACCCTTAAAAATGTCCCTATTTCCACTTAGAATAGGAATATATAAATATATAAAAACCCCTTTTCTATCCACCAAACATGAGTTATTCAAAATCAACAACATGGTGACCCATAAAACCACCTAGTTCAACATAATCAATCTACAACAACATGCACCCATGATGATAAAGCTTCCAACTTTGTAACTACCAATAATGATGTCACTCCTTAGTTGGGAGTACAAGGAAAGACAAAAATTATTTTAATTTTATATTTATAAGTTTAAGAGGATGTGAATATCATTATTTACAAAAGATAATATGATATTATGATAGTTCATCCCTCAAACATTTTGGAAACCAAGCCTATCCCAAAACCTGTGGGGAATTATGATTTGATCTATAATCTAACCAAGATTTTATCATGCATTTCAATTATTTATTTAATAAATATCTCTCTAATCATAAATAATCCTTTCTTGATTCCATAATATTAGAGTATTTGTCTAGTGTTACTCCTCCACATGATCACTTTAACCACATTTATTTAGATATGTTTCCACCTAGTCAGTGATATTAAGATACTCGTTATTTATTTGATTTGTATAGTCTCCCTTATGAATTTGTGATTGTAAAGAGGGGAGATACAACCTTTTTTATACAATTTTTAATATATAATAATTATGTGAAGATATCCATGGTTGATGATGGATTGGTCACCAACATTGTCACCTTCTCTTTCCTAAAAAAGCTTGGTAATGGGGAAACTAGTTGTTCTATAACTTGTAACACCCTACGAGGCTATGATAACCTCAAATATAATTTCATGGAAACCATTATGATCTCAATAAATTTGGATCCCAAGATTGTGCTAAGCAATTTATATGTCATAAAAAAAGTTACCAACTATAACATATTCTTAGGAAGGCCTTGTATACATAGGATGAAGAATATCCATTCAACCTTATTTAAAAAATATGGTTCATACATGTAGGAAATGTATTTATATACTAGGTGTATCCTAATCCTTTTGATATTATATAAATAATTTTGCATTAGCTTGGGTTACACACTTATTACCATCTACGTATGAATGAGGTCATGAAACCCCTATAGTTGGTTGATGTTGTTGAACCTATGAATCCAAAGTGATTATATTAAAGAAGGGGGATGCAATTCATTAGGATATAATAGAATATAATTCAAAATAAAATTATGTATTGGTATCTAATAAAGATAATAGTATACAACCAAGACTTAAATTCATAAACCCCATGAAGGGTTATCTATTATTCTTGATATTTTCATGATAAAGGTGTCAGAGCATGAAGAGATATCTCTTCATAAAAATCCTTCCTACAACTACCATTGGGATCACCCAATGAAAAAACATATATGGGTAGGTTATACCTCACACAATACTCTTATTACTTCCAAACCTCTTTAGAACATTATATTTGATCACACTATGACAAGGCCATATTAGTTTTCCATAGTTCTTGATCCACTAGGTTTGTTTCCTCCTAACATGTTAGTCATTCTAATTTATCTTACACCAAGGTGTGATTCACACCATATTTTGAGTTCCCAAAAATGAATTTAGGCATTATATCATCCATCAATCATGTTAATACCAAAATATGACATTTGTAACTTAATAATAGACACCATAGATATTAATATTGGGTCTCGTGCTTATCCACATTCCCAGTGAGAGGCCTTCCACCCTTCATGAAGAGGGGATGCCCAAGTGAACCACTCACTGAGTAATTATGAGCCTTCTTAAATATAAAAATTGGAATAATAACACTAAAATGTCTTATAAATAGTACTACATATTGAATAACTATGTCTGCATAACCCCTATTCTAAAAGAATATCCTAACTACACCTATGCTCCCCACACTAGAAATCCCTCATAACCATGATGGTATACTTCCCACACCAAAGAGAAAGCCTAGACAACAACATTTTAAGTTACCAAAGGCACTTAATTAACTTAATATAGATCTCATAAGTAATCCTTTTTAGTTCCCTAAGGTTATTCATTTATTTTATTCAAACCATAGAAGTATACTTTTCAAATTTATATAAGTCTATCCATTCACCTTGTGATGGGGAATGTCTCATTATTTCTCTAAGTCTTAAGACCAGGAACCCTAAGAGGGGATACTTGAAATTATATATATACATGTGGTTTATATATAAAAATACCAATAAAATTCAACATGTGACTACCCCTCTTCTACACATGGCTAGTGGGTTCCCTACTAATATGGGGCCAAGTACTGCCTAGGCACTAGGACATGAGTTATTCTTATCTACCCTAAGGGGAAAATCATGTACTTTAGTTTCAAGATAAAATTTGAATGTAAAAATAATGGGTCCAAGTAAAAATCCTTATTTCTGGCATTCATATTGAAAGACATCTAGTAATTTAAAATTTAAATATCTAAGGTTAATCATAGTTGGTTGAGATCCAAGTTTATGAAATCTATCAAATAAAAGTTGATAATACTAAACTATATAAATACATTATGCATGAGATTTATAAATATTTTGAGTTTATTTATATAGATTTAGTCCCTAATGAAATTAATCAACTTGATTACTCCATGGCTACTTCATGCTCACGTTTTGATGCTCATCCCAACAAATTAGATTCTAATTTCATCTTTTTAGCTAGGACAAAACCTCTTGTGCAAAAAATCCTAGTGGCCAAATCATCACCCATATCAGAAGAGATGATAATCCATTAATACTTAACTTAGATAATATTTATGAGGCTATTATTTGGTTATTTTGATACTACAATGACCTCCCATATTTTCACCATAAGAGAGGCTTCATTCTTACTTGTTATCCTATGTCTAGCATTGGGGGTGAGTACTTTGATTCTTATTTACAAGTTGAGGATTACGTCTCCACTAATTATGAACATGAAATTTTAAATATGAAGGGTAAATATATTGATATTCCACCATCCTCTAATGTGTTTGATGAGGTAAATTCATTCTTTATTGAATAAACCATTGACATTAACATTGAGATAGAGGAAAGTCCCAAACCTATCAAGCTTAGGTATTTGCTCTCCATATAGGGGGTATAATACCACAAGTGAATACTTATTAATCTCTTAAAATATTTAAATTTATCTTACACTAACATGGTACAAATCAAACCTAATGTGGTTTTTCATAATATAGTTATGAGTCCTGACACAAAACTAGTTAAAACAAAGATTAGACCCATTAATCCTAAGTTCACATTGATGGTAAAATAAGTTATCAAACTTGTAAAATTCATATTTATTAAGTGATTTGACTAATATAAATGGATGTAAAAATTTGTTTCATTCTCAATAATAACATTAAGATCATAATATATATATACACACTTTTGAGATATCAAAAAATCATGTCAAAAAGATTAGTTCCCTCCCCTTTCTATTAACATAATTATGGATGCAACAATAGGATATGAGTTTCTATCACTTATCTATGGATTATAATGGTAAAATAAAGTTCATATTTTCTATGAATATTAGAGAAAGACCTTTAATACACCATAGGGAATGTTTCATTATGTCATGATGCCCTTTGGTCTCAAAAATTTAGGGGAAACATATCAAAGGGCCATGACCCGTATATTCCATGATCTTATTCAAAGGATAGTGAAGGTCTACATAGATGATAATTTTTGGAAAATAAGGAGATGAATAGACCACTTAGAGGTGTTAGACACCATATTAATATGATTAATTGAATATGATTTTACTCTTAACCCATAAAAATGTGTGTTTGGAGTCACTAGTGAAAAAATCCTACTGTATATAATCTCCTAATGTGGGATTTATATTGACCTTATCAAGATTCAATAAACCATATAAATACTTCCTTCGATAGATGAATAAGACATAAAAACATTATTGGGTGGTTCATTCCTAATCTTACCTATGTCATTCATCCTATTAATAACTTTCTTAAAAAGATAATTGGCTTAACTTGGATATATGATTATTAGGAGGTTGAAGTAGTGAAATGCTTCTTTATGTCACCCACCATACTCATGGTACCTAAACTAAATAAGCCATTGATACTTTACAATAGAGAAACCAAGGTATATTTCACTCATTTTGGCTTAAGAGTATGATACCAACAAAGAACATAACATTGATTTCATTAGTCACACCCTTATCGAATATGAGATGTGATACAATCAAGTAAAAAAGGAATAATTAGCTATAGTTTGTTTGGCCATAAAGTTACAACATTATATTATTAACCAATAAATAATATTTATCATGAGATCTCAATAAATACATACTTTTATAACCCAATTAACCAGGAAGGTTGGGTGTTTCATCACACTCCTAAGTGAGTTCTATTTAACTTACATCAACCAAAATTATGTTAAGAAACAAATCATTTATAATTAGTTATTTGATTCCATATTATAATTTAAATATCTCATCGATACTAAATACATCAATGAATTGATATAATACATATAAAAACTTTCTATTATCCCTTCTCCTTGGTATATAGACATTATCAAGTACCCTAATAGACCAAACTTATCTTGGAGGTACCAATTCATAGTAAAAGAGGTGTTTTGGTATCATCACATCTAATTATGTTATTTTAGACAAATTTGTCTATTAAAATGACTTTGATGGCATGAAACTCAGATGTGTTGACCAAAAGGAGTCAAAAAGAGTCTATTTTCATTGTCATTATAACATCTATGGAAGATACTTTGGTGGCTATGCAAATACTTATAAAATCGATTGGATGGGATATTTTTGGACCAAACTATACCATGATGCCATTTATTATGTTAAAAAATGTGTGAAGTGCCAACATTTTGCACATAAGATACATGTATTCACTAGGGTATTGTATCCCATAGTCATATCATGGACCTTCTCCATGTGGGGCTTATATTTAATATGAAATATTTCCCTTACTTATTCATATGGTCATAATTTATTATCATGGCCATAAAATTTTACTAAGTGGGAAGAAACCATGATGTTAAAAAATTTCATGGGTTCAATCATCACAAAATCTATCTTGAACCAAATCATTTAATGATTTGGGATCCTGTAAGTAATCATTATCAAGAATGGATTCCTTTTTTAAAACCCTAAATTCATGATTAATGTTATTTTTTTATTATTTCATATTATTCCACTTCCATATAATACCCATAGGCCAAAGGTTAGGATAAATATACTAAAAAAACCTTGAATTCATTTTTTACCATAACTATCATAGATTCTAAATGAGATTGGCAATTACATCTCTACACATCACTTTGGGTTTACAAAAGAAATTTCATGACATGTACAAGATAAAATCCTTCCTCACTCATGTTTGGATATTAATATATACTAAATATTGTCTATTATATCTTCTCTTGGTCCCTAAAGCACTTGGACACTTAGAAAGGTGATTTTTTTGCAAAAATAATTTGAATACTCTTCCTTGCAAGAATTTCATGATGATCATGTGTTTTCAAAAGTAGATACATAAATCATCAAGTTATTTTGTACTTTTATTTCTTTTAAGGAGTCTCATAATAATTATTATAGGCATTTTTTGTGTTATGACTATTAGGAGTTATGACTATTAGGATATTCTTAAATTCAAAAATGTGTCTTAAAGTTTTGATTACATCTAGATTAATCTTTGTAGATCTCATTTTGTGACTAGAATCATTCCTATTGAGGATAATGTAATACTTTGTAAAAGATATAATAATTTCATCTCATGAACCGAGAAAAATTGTCCTAAAATTTGAGTTCTAATGGGTAAAGATATAAAAAAAGAGTCTTGAGAAACATGACATGATCATTAACACACCAAAAGGATCTCAAAAGTGCATTTGAAGGTATAAAAGGTCAAAATGCCTTATTTGAATCCACTTAAGTCATTTAATGTCACATAAAGTCATATAAATTTTTTAAAATCTTTCATGACCGCCTTACATCCATATAAAAGGTCAAAAAGGGAATTAAGAATAGTTATTTCCCTCCATTTTGCTTTTTAATGGTGTTCATTTCTCCTTCAACATGGAAAAGTTCCTTGACCACCACAAAAATATTTCACCCAATCATGGTCAAGGAGGTTTCATTGCTTTAGGTATGATTTTTAGGGTCTTTCAATGAAAAATATATCCATTCATGGATTAAAACAATATATTTTTCTCAATAATCAAAGAGGCAACAAAGCTTACAAACATGAGGTTTAACATTCTGGGTTTGGACCCTTCGAAACATTCCCAAAAACTGTAGGATGTTTTTGGAAATGGCCTAGTAATGCGATTTCCATTTCCAATCTGTTTCTGGGAACATCTTGGCATTGCCGACGTTTCAGAAGCATTTCCCCCTCTTCTCTGTACCAGTTTCTGTACTAAAAATGTTTCAATGGATAAATGCGGGGGAGGGAGAATGTTTCCTGCAATGTAGTTTATCATATTTCCAGTGACACGATTGAGGGTCAAACCAATCAACAGGAAACCACCCAGCCTTACTAGAGTGCTGAAAACTCCAACAGTCTCCATTTGGCATTCCTAAGAGTTGAAAAACTATAAAATGAATATAAAATATATATTAAGGCCAAATTGAGTCCCTTTCATCATTTTTAATCCTTAAAAGGTATTTAGTGAGGATAAATATGATCTCTAGCTCTAAAATAGGGAAAAACCAACCTTAATTCTCCTTTAAAATCACCCAGGGGCTATTTTCTAAGATGTGATAGAAATGATGAGGAGATAAATGGGACTATAAAACCATTATAAAGGAAGGAAGAGGTTATATATATTCCATTATAGGTGTTTTGAAGGAAAAATACTCAAATAGGGATATGAATCATTGTTAAGAGGTCAAAATAGCTTGTGGATGAGCTTGATAAAGGCATAATTTGAGATTTTTTTTCACTTATCCTATTTCAAGGAAAATAATGGATATTATATAGGGTTATGGGATCTATTTAACATCATCAAAATTAAATAAACTAATGTATAAACCTTAAATCATGTGTATCCACCCAAAACATCATTGATAGTCTTAAACCCTCTCAAACCCTAAGAGCCCATGATCTACCTTCTTAAAGTTTTAATGATTGATAAAGTAAAATGGATGATTATTAAAGTTGTAATGTGATTCTAATCTCATCATTTAATTTTAATTAAAATTCTCAAGTTTTGATAGGGCTATTCTTCAATTTTTGATAAGGTTCTAGGCTTAAAATTATTCACATAGGACTACACACCAGAACATGAAGTTTTTCAATGATTATTGAGTTATTTTATCTTGAGTGAAAGTTAATAATACATACCAATATACTACCCTTTGCATTATATAGGTTCCAATTACAAGGGGTTTAAACATATTTCAAGCAAGTAAGATTGACAGATCTACAAGTTGAGAAGGAGAGTGTGAAACATATTTGAAATGTTTCTCACTTTAGTAAAAGGATAAAAAAATTAAAATACATTTTCCTTATGGATAATTCACTATATAATCAATGAATGACATGATCAAGGTCCTAAAGTAAGGTTTTAGGAAAGTGAAGTTGTAGGTTTTTATAAAGAAAATAGTGTTTTAAATGCATATTCAAGAGGTATTCATGAGGGGAAGATATTAACCAAGACTAAACACATCCCCTCTTACTTTATATATCATCTAAATATGGGTATAGTCTCATGGGAGTCATCCTTATGATATAATAGAGAAGGTTTCAATATTGAATAGGAGTGGTAGTTATATAGAGGCACAAATGGGTCCTCAAGGTGTTTTAATATGTTTATCCCTTGATGAAGATATTATAAACAAACTTAAAAATCATTTTCCTACTATTAATACCAAAAAAACAAGGAAAAATGTTCTTTTAAGCCTTTCTAAAAGAGGCTACAAGATTGAGCTTCAAGAATGCCACACAAGTCCACATAAAGAGGTGATGGTCTACAAGGTGTTTTGGATAATTTTACTCTTGATCAATAGGATTCAAGCAAGCCAAAAAACTCCCATGTACATCTAATAAAATTTTAATAGGGTTAAAAGCTTATTAAATCAATTTTCAAGGTTTCAATGAAGTTTTAAACTTGAGGGAGACACATAGGCCTGTAAACATAAAGTAGAGGATTTCATTGAGTTTTAGGTCTTTCACTCTCAAAATAGGGTCATAAGTAAACCACTTAGCTCAAATATCATCAAGACATATAAGCAAACCAATAAGAGTACATATTACAATATTTTAAATAATGTTTCAATGAGCTTTAACCCTGATTAAGGATGTTTTCAGGATACATAGAGGAAGTAAGGTCCTCAATGGAGAAAAGGTTTGAAATACTTGAAATTTATCAAATAATGAGACATATAATTCATTGACCAACATACTTTAAATGTTCTTGATAAATATCATAGGGTTTTATTCTTGAATAACAAGCTATTAAGCCATGAGAACCATGAATAGTATTGGTTTATATAAGCCTTAAACTTAAAGATGATTAAGATAGGATTGAAACAAATAGTGGAAGATTCAATACATTTTAAAGTTTTTATGTATTAGTATATAATCCTTAAGTGATTAAAGAGACTCTACATTCATGAAAACCCCTTCCAAAATAAGCTTTTATGAAAAAGAAACAAGTTTAGTAAGTTGTAAACATATATAGGGAAAGAGATGGTAGTTTTAGTTACAAAAGATCATAGTTCTTCCCAAGGGTTGGATTTAACCTTCTCTACCATATGTAAATATTTTATATGGTTGTGAAGAATGTGGATACACTCCATGGATTCCACATTCAAGGTTTAGAGCATGTGTAAAGTAGGAATATGTTTTATATAAGCTTTAAGGCACCCATGTGTAGGTTATGGTAGTGATTTCAATTCAAGAAAGGCAAATTAAAGTTAGTCTTAAGAATGTATTCAAAGATAAAGAAGGTTATATGTATTTAGAGAAGGAGAAGATGAAAATTTTAAGTCCAATGGGTTAAATTATCTCTAAAGGCCTTTACATCCTCTTATTATTCTATGAAATTATTTAATAGTTTATGAGAGGTATGGGTATTCTCTAGGACCTCATAACAAGGTTATATATTTAAAAATTAGGATCATTCTAATGGATTTTTAGGTCTAGGTTTTGGAGTGGTGTTATGAAATTCAAAATAAGAGCCTTAATCTACAATTGGGTATTTTTAAATTGGAAAACTAGTTATAATAATGAGATAAAAATATTTATAGACACATACCATCATCAATCCCCCCATAATAGTTCACAAAATTTAATGTATCCAAGAAATGTTGCTCTCAAGTCTGTGTCTATGTGTGTCTTCTACCTAGGGTTTTAGAGACTAATAAGACCTCATATCTTTCTTTTTTTACCTAGTAAAAGTTGATGAAATTGAAGAGGGATTTGTGAGAGATTATTTTTTGGGTTAATGATATGATTTTAGGTTAATAGGGTGAATAAAAAAGGATCCACATAAGTTTTGAGGTCTGTAGACCCATGAAACATAGTCCAAACCCTACAAATCTTAGGTTTTGTCCCATTCAAGAACCAAAAGGTGGTGTAGAGGTGAAATATTAATGAGTTAGAATTATTATGAGATAAATAATCTCAAGATACATTAGAATATAATTGAGAGTATGTAGAGCCAGAAAATAGGGTCTAACACAAGGGGGTTTATTATTTTCATAAGAGAGTAACATATAGTGGAGTGGTGATAAAGTCATTCAGATGATGATATAATAATATGCTACAAGCTATGAGGTGGACTTGAAGGCTAAAATATGAATATCAAAATATAACCTTTATATATGTAAATATCTTGAAATTAATTTAAATAAAGTATGGATAAATAAAACTCATCAAGAGGATAATTAGATAAAATGGAGTTTTAAACCAAGAAATGTCAAGAGGTTTTGGAGAAAGAAGTTAAAGTTTGAGATCATCATAGGCTTGGAGGAACAAGAAATAAGGTATCATACAATAGTTTTGTCATGCAATTATGAAGAGAGAGGTAAGTGGGAGTAATAAATGTAAGACTTTTTCAATTAGAACAAACCTAAAGGACTATGTTCACCATCTCAGGCACTCAAGAGGAAAAAAATATAAAATAAGTAAGACTTATCCTCCACTCCTATGCCAATTTACTAATTTACATGAGGATATAATTAATATGGAAGCCTAGTGAATTCAGGAGGGTCTAATGACTTTATTTTATACTTGTCTTCTCTCTTGAATAGGTTGATTTATGTTGTAATAGCTATATTTATGTAATTTAGTAGTGTTTTCTCCCCTATCTTGTCTATAATTTTATATATATTAGGTTGAAAATGACTCATGTTTTATCCCTCCACCTGGGTATGGCAATATTCTACTAATTTAAGGACTTTTACTACTAGTTTTAAGATTTTAAATCAAATAAATAATAAATTTTACCTTCTTCAATCTTGTAATATTCTATGATTTTAGTGTTTTTTGATCTACATTTGTGGTAAAAGTCATTCTCACTTGTGTATGTCTATTTCCCTTCATCTTGTTATAAGTGGGATGGTTTTTTGTATCTCATATGTTGTGCTTAAGATAATTATTTTAGTGATTTGATGTGGAGATTAGCTAATTATGTCTTGTACAAGGCATTTCATCTTTCCCTTCAAGTTATAAGCATAGATCATGACCTTCATATGAAATATTAATGCATGATAGTCCTAATTTGGAGAGTTTGTAAAAAAAATGTAATCCTTGTTTAGTTATATTATGATATTATAGGTAGGTGGAAGAGACATTCAAGTCCGATGCATCACCTTATTTTTAGTTTTTAGTCATTTTTATCTATTTTATCTTTGTTTCACTCAAGCCAACCTATGTGAGTGAGATTTTATAATGATAATGTGAATTATGTTTTCAAAATATAATAAATCATTATATAGGTGACTATACAGTTTTGTTTGGCCAAATTTCAAGAAGTTATTGATCACCATATTATATAAGCAAGATCAAATTATCTTTTTGAATTGTTAAATAGAGAGAATGAATATATAAATTTTCTAAGGATTAGAGTAAAGGTCTATTGAGGAATGAATGGCTAGTGAGAGTGAATATATAAATTTGCTAAGGAGTAGAGTAAAGATTCATTAAGGAATAAATGAATAGAGAGGTGTGAGTATTAAATTATCAATGATTCATAGGAAGACAAACCCTAGAGTGTGGAGAATCAACTATAATAGATGAATAGAGAAGGTAGAGAGGACAAAGTATTTAGAAATAAAGAGTAAAGAAAGAGAGCCTAATAAATCTGAGATTGATAAGCAAAAATACAATAGAATGAATCTGAGATCGATAACTAGAGAGGGTAGAATTTTACCATCATTTTTTGATAGAAGTAACTAAGAATGGTGGATGATCTAAAGAAGTTTATTCGGTTCTTGTCAAAAAGGGTTGAGGCATCCTATAGATTGGTATCTACAAATCAAGGAGCTGATGCTTATTAGCAAGTTGGTGTTTGACTATTTGGGGTTGGTGCCTCAAGCTGAGTTAGTGCTTAACAATTTTGTTGAATCATTACATACATGATTTAGGACATGTAGTCCATGCAGTGATCACAGTGGGTTTTCTTCCATTTAAGGGTTTTTCACCTATATCATGTGTCGTGTCCTTATATTTTTTATTGTGGTTTGATTTCTCTATGTATTCTATATTTATGCTTGACTAATTAGCTAAAGAATTAAAAGAATGTTTTAATTACTCACTGATTAACCCCCCTGCCTATTAGTGGTTATGCTTCTAAAATAATAGACTAAATTTATTTTACTATAAGGTCTTGTAATACACTTCTCTCTTATGACCTACTATTACTTGTGTTTTTTTAGGGTTATTAGGAATATATCTTCCCTTTTAATCTCTTTGTTTATTCATAAATTTATTTGTTTTATGGGAAGTTTTTCTTAATCAACTATGAGTTTAAGATTTTATACCCTAATGACACCTAAAAAATACCCATAAAAGGCCCCAAAAATGATGAGGATCATTATGTATCTTTCATTTAGATAAATGTGTCATGTCAATCCATTCAGTATCTAATGATAGTTGGTAGTAAGGTATGCCAGATGATGGCTAATAACTATTTATTTAAGGATTTTTGTTGATCATCTACTTTTAAGTTTTAATATAATTTATTGAATTGAAATCTAATCTATAAATTTTTAACGTAAACACACTTATTGAATTGAAAATACTTGGAAGATAAACACTCTTGGTGGTAACTAGTGTCTTTAATCCATTTATTTAATCAACTCATTTGGTTGATGTCATTACAACTAGGGCTAGTTTCCAATGGTTGTATGTAATAAGGTGTGCAATTTATTGCTAGTAATTTTTATTTTGGGGCTTTTATGATCAACTAGCTCTAAGTTTTTAATCTTATCAACACAAATTGAAAACTATTTGATTTATTTGAAAGGAACACATTTTGTAGAATTATAATGTTGAAAATTAAGCACTCTTACTTATTTAAAAAACACTCTATTGATAAAGGAAACTACTTGTTAAACAAACACACTTTACTTATCAAGGGAAAAACTCTTTAATATATCTACTAAATTTAACTTATTCCAGTTTAAATTCTTATTTTAAAAAGATGTAAACCATAACTTGAAATAAACATGCACAAAAAGAAATACCTATAAGTTAAACAATCCACACTTATAATATAAACTCTTAACATAATTAAATGATAATTAATATAAATATAAAGTAAATACGATATGAGAATCAAATGTCCTTTGGTGAGTGGTTCCTTGTTCTCCCTTGGTACAGGATCTAAATCACACTTAGTCTTTCAAGAACATTCAAAGTTTAATTGATTCTAGAAATAAATATTACAGTACAAAAAAATATCTTCACTTATTTATCTTTCTGCTACTAACATTATTTTCTCAAAAACTTATATCTGTAAACCATAGGAAAATGTTTTTATAATACAACATTCCTAAAGATATTATTCAGAACAAACTAACATAATAACAAGATTACATCTACAATCTAACCTATTTTGTAAAATAGAAAAATATTTACAGCCATATCTCACATTTCAAGGTGGAACAATGGAAGATATTTCCTAATTATATGCATGGTTCCAACTAGTTATAATACTTTATAATTACATATTCTAATTTGTTAACCTAAATTCACATAATACCTATAGTGTTGATCTTTATAAAACATCACTATAAGTATCATGTCTAAAAATATAATGCTATATGAGGTAAGTATCTTTATAACACATGAGTGCTTTAGAAAGGAAATAATCACTCTATGTAAGATGTATAAAACATTATATGATCATCAATATGCCTCATGCAAGATTTATTTATAAATGGTAAGACTCTAAAACTCAATTTATGAATTATGGAACTCACCTATAACACTCTAGAACTTTCCTATTATAATCTTGAATTCACCTATCATACTTTGGAGCTTGACTAATAGAATATGGAGCTTGAATGTTATAATCTGGATCTTGAATGTTGGACTCTATAGCTTCATTGGATAGATCCACATTATGTTATGTTTGCCTTTAAG
Organism: Torreya grandis; assembly: GCA_037957365.1. Lineage (NCBI taxonomy): Eukaryota > Viridiplantae > Streptophyta > Pinopsida > Cupressales > Taxaceae > Torreya > Torreya grandis. The sequence continues at coordinate 124,657 of JARHVA010007481.1, read as the reverse complement.
GGTCACATTACTTGTGAAAAATCCATAGCATTTTATCATGGTATGTTTACACAACCTGTACATGTAAAACTAAATAATAACCATGTAAAGAGTTAGAGAATAGTGGTAGAAACAAGTAACATTGACTCACACATATTAACCAAGATATAAGTACCCATTCTCTACTTTATACTAGAAATAATCCATAAATGCATATCATATCAATTTCAAGATGGGAGATTATTATGGGATACCATCGTTATTTCTAAGTTATGATAAGCCATATAATGGACTCATAATTTTCACCACACTTTATTTCTTACAAGTCCTCTTAAAATTTGTTGTCTTCCTTACTCATGGTCAAGCATTCTACTTTCCAATATTTAACTGAGATCATATATGTCATAGTGAATATTTCAATTTAGCTCAAATGGATGAATAAATACCATATCTCTAAAAAAAATTCCATCCATCTCTCAAACTATTCACTAGACCCAAATGCTACCTTTTTTACATTGGGACAAGGGACTAAGACTGAGTGGTGGTTTATACCTCATGATAATCCTTTTTTATCTCTCATATGCTTGATTTATGAAATTATATGAATAACAACCCTATCCATTTAAAGACTCCATCAAATAGTGGTGGGGGATATTAATTACATTAGTTTCAAAAGAAGGATTAGTGTGTCCCACAATTTATTACATTATACTAGTGCTTCCTCAAAATGGTGTTGGGTATAACTTAAAAAATTTGAGATGATCTTATGTAGGGCTTAAAAACAAGGGTCATGCATGGTTTGGTAAAAAGAATATTTGAATTGTCAAATGAGTTTTAATCCACTAGGGTATTTAGATCTCATCCAAAGACTTACAGTCTTTGATTTTTGAAAATACTCATTAGTGCTTTCATCACATAAAATTTTATTTCTTAAAGTAGAAATGAAGGATTTGATTTAGGTCTCATAGAAAAATATTGATCATGAATCCAAAGATATATTCTATGAGATAGTGTCATAGAAATAATTCACATATATGTTTAGATAATCTAGGAAATTGGTCACATAAACCTCCATAAAATCCTCATCCCTCACATCATGAGGTAGACCACAATAAATTCGTAGTAACTACCACCTATGAAATTTTTCTTTGAGAAAAATGTTTTATGTAAAGGAAGGTATCCTACATGCCAAAATTTCTTCTCATAATTCACAAGATAAATGGAGGATAGCCTTGATTTTCTCATTTTCCTAGTTCATCTTGTCACATTTTACTCTCAATTTCATATTTCCTATCTTGAGCCTCTTGAGTTCTAGACAAGTTTCATTCCAAGTGTTCATGACATCATAATAAGACAAATGTGTTTGAACCCCTTAGTCTAATTGAATATTTGGCTTAATTATATTTCCTTTTAGTAATACTATCTAATTATCTATTTATAAAGATTTATTATTTGCTTTTATTTATTCTTTTTGTAGATATGAAATAGAAATTTAGTTACCTTGAAACTTCATTTTGAGTAAATAATTTTCTTATTATTGTTTCCTTATAATAGCTTCATATTTTTAAAGGAGGAGTGCTTGATATACTTCTACTTCCTCATCATGACTATAGGAGTGAACTTCTTCTTCCATTCAAGCTTTCCCTTTCTCAAGAGGTGGTTGTGATGAAGGTGGTGGAGGAGATGAAGGTGGAGGAGACAATGACATAACTTCCTAGAATGCCTTTGACATAGTGGCCTATTATTTAATCCATACTATAGGTTCTTATCCAACTTATTCATGTGTAAATTCTTATTAAATTTAACTATCTATAGTTTCCATTTCAATTTTTGGAATTTACATAAGAGGTTCCTAAATTATATTTCCCAGTGTCTCAACAACATCACTTTCTTGATCTTCATCTTAAAATTTTAATCTCCTTCTTTATAGCTAAATTGAAATTCTAGGTTCCTATTGTGGAGCTCTTATTCTTCAAGAACATCTCCTTATAATCTTAGGTGAAACTACATTTATAGTTAGTATTTTTTTCCTTAGAGATATCTATTTGTTCTTAAGTAGTAGATGGCTCTGGGATAACTTCAGAGCTTGATTTTTAAACCTAGGTTCTCAATTTCCTCTTCTTCACTATCTCTAGAGATGGATCCTTAGTTAAAGTCCCCTCTTTTGTATTAGACCTTGGTGTTCAAGATATATAAAAAGACTTTCTCCTAGTCTTATGATTATTTTTCAATTTTTTTTAAAGAATTCTTCCCAAGTATCTTATCCATTTTTTTTCTATAAAATAATGTTTACAAATGAGCTGAATCATCCCATGGTGCCTTATGGAGGCCATTCCTCTTCTATGCTTCAATGCCATAACTTGTATGCCCCCTAGTAAAATGAAGAAAAAAATCACTTTATGTTTAGGTTTATGTAGACCTTGTCATAAATGTGTGACACTTCTCATGGAATCATAACCAAGAGACTCATATTATCCCTCACATGTTAGGTACTTAATGACCTAAAATACAACTATTTTCCAAGGTTTAGGTAGGCTTTTTATTTTGATCCATTTGGAAACTCTTTCAGGGATGATAATTAAATATAAATTGGTTCCCAACTTTGGAATTTGAACACCTTTCAATTTGGTATGGTCATCCTAGAGGTTGGTGATAAATTATTTGACCAACTTTTCATCATATCCTTTAAATTTATGCAAGAATAAAAACCACCATACCTCCTAAATTATGGGAGACATTGCCTCATCATCCAACAATAATTACGTGGACTCAAGCTTAGACTTTTTCTTTTGACCCACTTTAAGAAGTTGTAGAGTTTATTTGGACACAAGAGTAATTTTTCAAAGAACATGTTAGAAAAAGATGGATGAAATTAAAATCAAGATATAAGATCTTATACATTTTAGTGGGTTTAAAAGAGCATGGAATGTTTGACATTGAATTATATCATCATCTCTCCTAGCTTAAAGATATGCCTGAAGCTTTCACTTAATGATGAGACATGACCTTTAGAGAGAAATAATCCAATCAACATGTATAGGGTGAGTTGAGAAATATTTTAAATGATTCCCCTCATCCTTTCATAGCATTGGGTTATGTAATCCACTTCCTCTATTAATTTCTCAAGGGTTTTGAGTTGACATATTTCATCATTTATCCTTCAAATTATTTTATCTTTTCATGATTTCTAATTATGTCATGAAAATGACATCATGCCTCATTTAAAATATAATATCCTTAGTATATGTCATACCTTGATTTATAAAAGACACTTTCCACTTTTCAAATGACCAATTTTTTCATACCTCTTATTTTTAAAACACCTTCTAATTTTTGACAAAGTCTTCCTTCAAGGATGGATAAATATGACATTTGACAACTTAAATATAATACTATACATAGAATAATAAAGTAAAAAATACCTCAATTTATTATGATGATGTCTTTAATCCTTAATATGACACTTGTCTTATAATGATTAGACAATATAAATTAATTATGATTAAATACACCATAGTAAAAACACCAATTTTATTGATTTATTCCTTGAGAATTTACCTTACTAGTTTTCAACTTCTCATTCTCTCTCTCATATATACATATATATATATACTTTTCCATTTTTTGGGAGGACTACCATTTTTGGTTTTTAATCCTTCTCATTTATTTAGAAGAGTGCCACCATTTTTGGTTTTTAATCCTCTCCCTCTATTGGGATTCAATCCTCATTCTTTGATTATGATGGAAGAGTAAGGTTCTTCCCCATAGCCAAATTCATCTTGAAATCAAATTTTATTGAAAAATTCCTTCATTCTTAGAGGCTACTTATAGAGTTATAATCTATGACCATTGACTAATAATGTCCTTGTATTTCCATATATTGGAAAAAGCTAAATTTACCCATTATTAAAGATCTTCTCTACCTGGTAGGGTCTCAACCATCTAGTCATAATATTCCCTTTGAAGTTTTGTAACATATAATCATATAGAAAATCCCACTCTCCTTAGTTTAATATTCTATCCTTGATATATTTTTCATGCCACTGATTATTTTTGATGTTGTAAAAGTAATATATTATGTGAGGCTTCCATCCTCATCTCATCCAATTCATTGAGTTGAATAATTCTATCTCTTTATGCCTTATCAAGATCTATGCTGACTTCTACTCCTATGATCAAACTCTATAATTCAAATTATATGGGGAGTAGAGGATTATTTCCAAATAAAAATTCATAATTTGAGAATCCTATAGTGAATTTACATGTGGTATTGTAATCCCATAGTTTTTCAGGTAATTTTCTTGCCTAATATTTTATGGTGATGCTGACTATGTTAGTCAAGATGTTATCCAACTATTTAATGTTGACCTCAACATATCCATTATAATGTGGATGATATGGATATGAATTATAGTGGTTAATTTTAGAGTGCTCTATGAGATATTTGATAATATTAGACATGAATTGGTGGACTTGTCCATATACTATGGCTCTTAGTGCTCCAAAGTACTACATAATTATAAAATATAGAAAACTAGAAACTATCATTCTCTTACAAATGGGAGATATTGAACCTCTACCCATTTCATGGCATAATCTATGCATAGGTGTTCCTTCCCTTGATATAGTGGTTCAATAGGACCAAAAATATCCATCCCCCATTTCTCAAAAGGTCATAAAACTACATGAGGATGGAGAGGTATTTCATTAGATAATGTGGGTTTTTCCCATCCTTTGGAAAGGATCACATTGACATACATATCTCTTCATATTCCTCCTCTCTTACATACCTAAAAATCACATGGTCAGGTGTACACTTTAAAAAAACACCATTAAACCACTTGAAATGAGAAATATTTCTAATTAAGTGTTTACTTTCCTTATGATTAAAGTTACAAAGAAAATTCCTATGTCCAAGTAGTTTACCATGTCAACAAACCATGGTGAATGTGCTGAAATTTTCAATAATTTTTTATCAATAAAGTTGTCTTCTATTGGATCTTATTCACCTAAAACATTCAACCTTGATAAAAAATTAGTATCAACATTAATTTTTATATGTTTGTTAATAATGGTAATGTCAAAGTCTTATAAAAGTAGTAACCATCTAATGATCCTAACTTCTACCACAAATTTGTTGATAAAACATCTTATGGCTGACTGATCTATGTAAACAAAGATCTTATATCCAGTGACTAGTGCCTAAATTTGTTTATTGCATATATAATAGTTAGTAATTTTTTTTCAATAATAGTATAGTTTATTTTAGTGGGTGTAATATTCTTACTAATTTAATATATAGCATACATTTTTATTTATTTATCCTTTTGTCCAAGGACTCACCCCATAAAATTATTATAGATATATATATATGAATGTAAAATGGTTGTTCCTTGTTAGGCCCTCTTAGTATTGGAATATAAATTAGTTTCTCCTTTATTATTTGAAAGGATTGTTGATATTTATCAGTCCATAAGACCTCACTATCTTTGGTAAGTAGGGAAAACATAGGTGTAGATATTTTTATAAATTCTTTTATAAAATTTATATAATACCCTACATGTCCCAATAAAAATTTTATATTAGTCTAATTTTTATGAATATGTAGATTAGAAATGACATAAAAATTTTTAGGGTCTACTTGTATCTCGTAGGCTAAGATGTGATGTCCTAGGACAATTACTTGGTCATCCATTATTCAACATTTTTCATGACTCAAATTTAGTTGATGCTTCTCACATTTGGTTAACATTTTGTCTAGGTTTCTTAAGGTTTCATTAATAGAACCACCATGCACAGTAAATTCATCCATATAAAATTCTACATAATCATTAGTTAGGTCATCAAAGATGGCCAAGATTTCCATTTGAAAGGTGGCATGTGATTACATAGGCCAAAGAGTAACATAGGAAAATGGTCACCAAGGGAATTAAAGGTTGTATTGTCTTAGTCTTTTGGGGTTACCCTTATCTATTTGTAACTACTAAACCCATATAATAAGGATAAATACTTCTTCTTATCTATATTATTTAACACATGGTATATGAAATTTAGGGGAAAGTAATCTCTCATGATGGATTCATTAAGTTCTTGGTAGTATATACATAGTATCCATTTGACATTATTCTTGGGTATTATCACAAAGTGGTGAGACCCATTGATTATCCAATATGGGTAAAATGAGTCCCACCTATAATAGATTTTCTATCTCTTATTTAACTATATCTCTTAATGTTGGGTTGATTCTCCTTTGAAGATATCTAACTAGTATCACGTTTTCAATATATACAATGAGTGAACACACTTGGGTCAATGCCCTTCATGTCACTATAATTCCATGAAAAGGATTTTGTATAGTTATTTAAGATATAAAAAACCTTAGTTTCTAATTCATTAACCAACAAACTATTGATGTTTAACATTTTTCTAGGTTGGATAGTTATTTACTTAGTTTCTCAATAAATGGAGATGACCTATCTAAATTCACTCATAAAAGATATTAAAGGGTAGGGGTGTGGTAGAATCATATGGAAAGTGGTTATATATTTTAAAAAATTCTACCCTTATGAAATTACATTTTCCAATGAACAAAAAAAGATTGTTAAAAATGTATCATGACTAGTCTGTGCCCATGTTCCAATGCTCTACTATATAGGTGTATGGTCATACATGTCATAAAGATTGGTTGAGATAGTTGGTTGTTATACATAGGATATTGTTTCATACTATATATCTATAATATTAAAATCTATAACTAGACTATCAGACTCTAGAGCTAAACTAAAAGTCTCCAAAGTTAGATTGTCAAACTATAAAGCTAGATTGTCAAACTCATTACTTCTTCTTACAACTCACTCTTATGATTATTGAGTAATACCATGGAAAATAAGAAGAGAATATTATTTTTTTATTAGGTTCATCAACCCATTAGTTATTTGAAATATCTACATAAGGTTTTATAAGTGGATATAAATAAATCTATTTTTCTCTTATTCCATTTAAAATGGTCATGTCTCCTGACATACAATCTATTAATACTACAACTGTGGCTAACCAAGATATCCCTAAGATTAATGAATATCCAAGTTTTTTCCTATTATCTTAGAGTATCATGAAATATATGTGATATTCCTAATATTTTATTATCATAGAGAAATCTTCTATGATTCCTTCAGGTTTGACAATAGACTAGTCTATAATTTGTAAGATTGTAGAAGTAGGTTGCACATCTCTAAGGGACAAAGTTTTTTAATTATCTACTATAATCACATTTATGGTATATATTATTTTGACAAGTATATTATTTATATTCATCCTTATAATGGTTACAACAATACTAAGGTTTTTAAGATCCCCATACTTAGGTAGGAGTTTTACTACCAATAAATCAACAAGTTTGTCATCCACGTGTATAGTTTTAGGATATTATATTTTATTAATTGGAGTTTTATGTACAAAAAATTAATGAATTTATTAAGTTATGGGATATATATTATGGCTTGTATAAATGGAATTTCAAAGTTTAATTTTCTCAGCTCTTGAACTAGATCAGATTCAATCTTGTTTCTAGTTTTTTAAAGCCATTATAGAAAAGGGATGGTTGGGGTAATTGTAATGGTTTATTAAGGAATTTATCTTTCCTCAATAGGTTTTTACCTATTTTTATCAATATAGGAATTTTTTTTTTCACTTAACACTTTATTTATGGTAATTGAATGATTTTTCAATGTCTTACATGATCTCAACTACACATTCTAATAATCAATAACACTAGCCCCTACAGTTTCTTATTATTCAATCCCATAAATAGCAGTTGTATATTATTTGTAATTAGAACTATTTTTTTAGGTAGTTAGGGCTAAGTAAATTTTTATTCAATTTTTAGGCAATAATACTTGTTGTTGTGGGAACCTCTTTTGCTAATTAAATTTTTGATGGGGAACCCATTACTAATTTTCTCATGGTTGAGGATTAGGATTGGGCATCAAAGGTGTGTAGTGAGTCTAAGGCATCCATGTCTATGGTGCACAATATTTTTTCCCAATGATGGAGGTCCCCATGCCTCTGAAGGTTCTCACCTAGTCTATGACATCATCCATGGGTTAGAAAGAGCTCTAGGAATAAAATGGTTTTGATTTTGTTTATGGGGAAACTAGTTGCCTTATCTTTGTATGAAATTTAGATTTTATATTGGTTGGGTTACTTATTTTATTTTTTTTAGAATAGGTTAAATGACATATTTAATGGTATCATGATCATTTATATCACATATCCAACACATATCAGTTTTACCCAAAGGGTAATTTCAATAAACCTACATTTAGGGCAATACATGGCTTATGGAATAGTGGTAGAATTGGATTTAGCTTGTAGGCCATACAACATAGTGTTTAATTGCATTAAAATATTTTTATTAAGGTTGGATAATTATTCTATTAGTTTTCTTACAATCTTCCCTATTTTTATCTTTCTAACACTCCCTCTTGTTCTTGAATAATTCCTACATAATTTAGCTATGTCATTGAGATCAAGTTTGTTTATGTTCCCTTTACCATAAGGCTTTAGGATTTCCTAGCATCATCATCAAGACATTTTAATAAATATATTTTTTATTCTTCCTTAATTAATATCCACATTTCCTATGAATAAATTAGAAGATATCAGAGTAGTATTCTTAGTTTTTGCCCTAATTTTGTTTTATCCTAAAATTTTTCTCTTTTCTATCTCTTACTCTCTAATAGTATTGGTAATTATTTATGAATTCAACCTCCATGTTTTCCCATGATGTGATGGATTTTGGATTCAAGACCAAAAACCACCTCATGGTTGAGTCTTTGAGTGTAAAAGGGAAGAGTTTCAACTTATAATTTTTAAATCTATAATCATAAGTTTGACATAGGAATTTATTAGGATATTTTATAGGTTTTATTATTAAATATAGGTAAGATATATGGGGAAATATTATTCATGGAAGTTATAGCATCATATTCTAATATAATATGATATGTGAAGATCCTTTCAGGTAGATTAGCCCTATTTGGTTTATTTACACCAAGATTTAGTACATTTCCTATGTTCACTCCCATTTCTTCCTAATAAATATTATAGAGGGTTTTCCTATGAAGTGATGAGTTATTACAAGTGACTAGGAGTCTACTAGACTAAGACTCATTACTTTGGATTAAAATGTTATTTAGCCTTAATCTACTTTGGAATGATATACCCACATTTAGAGACTGATTCCAAGGTTTAGGTGGGGATAATTCTATTTATCCTTCAAACGTTACAAATAACCCTTTTATTTATTGAAAATTTTCCATTTACTCTAAGTGTGCTTTTATTATAGAACTTGTGGTATCCTAATGAGGGTTATTTGGATGAATCTGCCATGTGAGTTTCTAGGTCTACTCATATATCTCTATTAAATTTAAATAAGTTGTATTTTATATTAGCTTATGATATAAACCTTAATAGCACCTAAATTATGCTCAGTAATGATGCCAAAAATGACTATTGTCATTAACCCATTCACTTAATTAGCTAATTTGGCTAATGTCATTACATCTAGGGCTAGAGTCCAATGGTTGTATGTAACAAGGTATGCAATTTCTTATTAACAATTATTATTTGAGTTTTTTTTTATCAAATAATTTTAAGGTCATAATATAATCAACTAAAATTTAATTTTTTAAATTCCTTTGAAATAAACACACTTTGCATAATTATACTACTAAAAAAAACACTCTTGCTTATAAAGAAACACTCTTTAATTATAAAGGAGATTATTTTCTAAAAAAACACACTTTTATTATCAAGGGAAACACTCTTAAATTTATATAATGAATAAAAATTATTTTATTTGAAATTATTTCTATAAAAATATGTAAAAAATAATTTAAAATAAACATGCACAAAGAGAAAGACTGATAGGTTAAATAATCCACACTTATAATATAAACACTCGTAAGAGATTAAATGAAAATTAATCTAAACATAAATAAAATACCACATAATAATATTTCTTCCTTATCTTATTGGGACCTTTTTCTCCCTTGCTAGAGGATATAAATCACACTCAATCTTTTAAAAACATTGAAAGCTTTATTGATTCTAGAAATAAAGATTACAATATGGAGAAACTATCATCACTTGTTTATCTTTCTATTACTAACATTCTTTTCTCAAAAACATCTCTCTCTACACAATAGGAAGATATTCTAATATAACATTCCTAAAAATGATATTCATAACAAACTAATATAATAGTAATATTATGAATATAATCTAACTTATTTTGAAAAATATAAGAGTTACAACCATCTCTCACATTTCAAGGTGGAATAATCAAAGGGATGGCTTAACTACATGCATGGTTCCAGCTAGTTAAATTATACTTTTCATTCAAACATTTTTTGATTTGGTAACCTAAAATCCCAAAACACCTATAGTGGTGCTCTTTACAAAAAATACTATAAGTATCATGTCTAAAAGTAGAATGTTATATGAGATGTGTCTATATAACACATGAGTGCTTTGGAAAGGCATGGCCACTCTATGTAATATGTATAAAAAATTATATGATCATAAAAAATGCCTTAAAAAATATTTTTGTATAACTAAAATTATTATAGAAGTCACCTACTAAACTTTTTAACTCATATATAGCACTCTAAAACTTGTATGTCATACTCTAGAACTCATTTGTGATACTCTGGAGCTTGACTAACAAACTCCAATTCTTGATCATTAGACTCTAGAGATTCATTGGATGGCTCCATGTTATGTTAATATTTCCTTGAAAGGTTGAATTACTTGGTAAAAAACCATATGTTTTGATAATGGTGTATTTATACAACATATACATGTAAACCTGAGGAGTAACCATGTAAAGAGTTAGAACACAGTGGTAAAAATAAGTTACATTAACTCATACATTTTAACTAAGATATAAGTAAAAATTATCTACTTTATACTAAAAATAATCCATAAATTCATATCATATCCATTTAAATAATGGATATTATTATTGATAGCACAGTTATTACTTGGATATAATGATCCATATAATGGATTCGTAAGGTGGAATTGGAATTGCATATAAATAAAGTACACTTTTAGTCTATTTAAAAAAATTATAAATTATATAAAATGAAATAAAAACTAATATATTTACTATAAAATGGAGTGATACTAAATTAAAATTCATTGGGAGAGAAATTCTTAAAGTAAACTTGCTTCAAACACACACATTAACTCATAATCTTGCAGGTGAAAACATTGATCAAAATACTTTACATAAGAGAATATATGATATAATTTAAGACATAAAAATATTAATACCAAAATATATCTTACTTTTTTGGTTGAGTGGGCCCTTTTTCTCACTTGGAATAGGATTATATTATGGAAAATTCATGGAATCAATTTGTCATTTCTTCTAAAAAAATGCTCACAATGCTAAAAATAGTGATACTTAAGTTATTAAATCCTTGATAATTTATTCATCTAATACCTCTATCATTAAAAGTATATTTTTATATATTACCACATCTTACAATAAATGTCTTTGTATGTACCCAATTTTTACATGTGATATTATCGACATGAATTCTCTAACACACCTTTACATTTTGATTCCCACTCCCTCTACTAGGTCCCTAAAATCCACCTTTTTTTTCACTTATATCTCCCCTTAGCTCATTTTCACAAAAAATTCATTGGTGATAGAACTACCCTAATAGGTGACGAAACTACCATATGGGGTTACAAAATCACCCCATGCATGGCAAATCCATCGGGTTAGTTGTGTAAACCACCCCAATAAACCTATCACAAAATAATTATTTCATTTCAAATATAGGGTATTTTTAAGCTATATATGGTTTTTTTTCTCTAAAAGTGGTGGTTGTATAACTACCCCTAAAAACATGGGTGATTTTGTCACTATTATCTCACCTTCTCATTTTATCTTTAGGGACTCATTCCTTGACACATTTTGCATTATTATTGTCATTTTTACTAATTTTATACCTTAAATTTTCCTCTAATAATTCTTGGATCACTCCTTCCCTTTCTAATCATTTTTAGTTCCTCTTAAGTTCAATGCCTAGTTCAACTCAATTAAACTCTTTCAGGTAGCCTCCATTAATTTTCTACAAGTAATTCAATTTTGGCTTGATTTTTGATCCAAAATTTTAATTATAACTTAATATTTTTGAGTATTTTATATCCATATCTTACCATACTTACTTTGGAATTTTACTTTGATTTATTTTATGTTTGACTGCATAATTATAAACAGATAGCCATTATTCTTACAAACTAGTCTTTGAAAACAATGTCATCAATCAACCATAATCATCTATTATCCATTTTGTTTAATATTTATATTTTTCTTATCCCACTTTTGACAACCATTTATTAATCCTTATTTTTAGAGAGTTCCATAGATATTTATTTGGGTAAAGGAGATAACACACTGAGGACCATAGTACACCAAATCTCTTGATTTCAATTGGTATATATCAGGATCAAATTGGATGTTATTATCTTATATTGTATTTAATTTATTAAATATATTATATTAAATTATCTTTAATTTTTAAATTATCTTTAATATTTATTTTGGAAAAAAATAATTTTTTATAGGAGAAAAATATTTTATCTCCAATCTTTGCATAAAAACATTAATTATTTTCTCTACTTGATTGTATTCATTCAAGTAGATTATTTTAAAAAAAAAAATATTAGATATAAACCCTAGGTGAAATTTAAATAATATGTCATAAATTTATATGCATTGCATAAATCAGTTATTATTTTTCAAACAAGTTGTTTTCACTCTCAAAAAAGCAACTAGCGAGTAGAAAAACCTAGGTAAATAATAGGTGCCATTATGATTCTAATTTTAATTATGTAGATAAATTTAAAATAATTTAATAAAATTAATAATATTATAAATCATTCATTTCATTTTAAATACATTTTTCATAGCTAGTGTCAACACCTAGAAAGGTAAAAACCTTGTTCTTAGCTTAATTGGGTGAGCGAAAACTCTAGGAACCTCATAGTATTGGTTGTTGGGAACTTAAATATTTTATTGAATCACTTTCATGTTAATAGAACATGGTTATCATACTATATATATTTACATATCAATAAAAGATACAAAAATAAATCCATATGGCTTGCATCTAGGAAAGTTAAACATTAAAATTAACATAGCTAGAAAAGTTCTCTCTCTCTCTCTCTCTCTCTCTCTCTCTCTCTCTCTCTCTCTCTCTCTCTCTCTCTCTCTCTCTCTCTCTCTCTCTCCTCTCTCTCTCTCTCTCTCTCTCTCTCTCTCTCTCTCTCTCTCTCCTAATTTGAATACATTGAAAATTTGTTAAAAAATACAAAACTAAGTGTTCATTCATTATATTTCAATTTTATTATTGGTCTCTAACTTTATTTATTTCATGTTATTAATTAATTATATTTTATTTCAATCAAAATTTCACAAAATACAACATGCAAAAATAACAAAAATATTGTCAAAAGTCTTATTTAATCACACAATCCAAACAAAATGTTGATTATAAAGAAACATCAAGTGCTCATGCAATCCATTCAAATAATATCATACACTGACACATTTCCTAATCTCTTTTTGGATGATACTCCAAAAAACACTTGGTCTTGTTAGAGAATTTCATTTCCCTAGGGTTAGGGCACTTGGTCCCATTGTTAGTATATAATTTGATATCAATATTAAGATTAAGAGAAAGGTTTTCCATTACACTAGAATTCACAACCTCATTGTTGACTCTATCAATGTATTATAATAACCAAACTAAATTCTTGATAAACCAATCATTATCCTCCCTTAGAATATAAGTCATAAATACAACATTATCAATGATTAGATCCTTATCCTCACCCAATTATTCTCCTCATGTCTAGACTAGTCTTATATCATTAAAATTTATCGATGAAATTGATTGGGCACATATAACTAGATATATTTGATCTCATCCCATGTGTCATTCAGCCTAATCTCCCTTATTTTGCTAGTTCTTGCATCGACCAAGTGCTTCACCTCTTTGTAATCTCAGAGACCAAAGGGCCCTAGAGATCTATTGTTTCACAACTTGATACTCTCAATTAGCACTATGATTCTATTAATGTATTTTTTCTCCATCATGATAACCCATTGCCACCACCCATTATGAATCCCATTACACCTAATAACCAACATAATCCATAGCCCATCCATTATGTTGGCTACCTTGGTCTGATCTTGCGAATAGAATGCACTATATAGTGTATGATATTCATGTTTACATAGTATTAAGGCAAATAAAGAATAAAAATATCATATACTAACTAATATATTATCTTATTCTAAAATAATAACATAATAATATCCTTTTTATGATTGAAGGAAAACTAGTAGAAAATGCTAGATTTAGTTACTTGCATGATTCTTGATCTACTTATATTTTTAGCCTATCTATCAATTATAATAATATAATGTTAATAAATTTAGTATATCAAAACATAATATTTATAGTATCTCATAAGAAAATTCTATAACTACCATGGCTAAAAATAGATACTACTATTTTTGGAAAATCTATATATGATTATTAGACTTATTCCCAAAAATATAATGGAATAATTATTATCAAAAATGTATGTATTTAATTAATTAAAAATTATAATGCATTATTTTCTATACTTTATAGAATTCCTTGGAACCAGTTTGGGCATCTTCAGAGCTAGACTAGGCATTTTTAGATCTAAACTAGGCATTTTTGAAGCCAAACTAGTGATATTAAGAGTTAGTTTTCAAGAGTCTTATAGTACCAAAAACACTATCTTTAACTATAGTACATTATTATTACATTCAAATAAAAATGGTGTCTTTCATGTATACAATGGGAAATGAATTAGATCTATAAATCAATCCTATCTCAAAGAAGATAGATCTTACTTACAGTTCTAATTGGGAATACATTAGATAATCAAGGTCATGACCAATATGGATCTTATAGACCTAATTAAGGGATATATTAACACGATATATTAACACAATAATATCACTAGGGATGGTTCTAAAGTCTCTAGCCAAACAAAACTATGCAATAACCCTAACTAGGTCATATGTTTTTGTATTCATTAAACTAATAACAAGTAAAGTAAAAGTCTAATCTAGTGCTCACCAAATCTTATGGCACGAAGTGGGTGTTAATAAAAATACAAGTAAACATTCATAAGATAATCCTAATTTATCTATGTATAGGTAAAACACTAATTCATGGAGAAAACAATATTATTCAAAAGCCATTACTTATGTTACTTTTATTTACTAAAGAGAGGAGCAAAGTTAGAGATACTTACCTAGAATATGAACTTGTTAAGACTCAATATCTCCATTGGACAAAGGTGTTTTACAATAGTATATTGTGGTTTTTAAGGATCACTTATAAAGGCCAAAGCATCTAATACTTCTCCACATTAAAAGATTCATCTCCAAGTCGAAATCCTAACCTAAGACTCCTCAAGTAGAATGGTGAAAGAGTAGATTGTAAAGAAATGAAAATGAATAATAAATCCTTCCCACACTTTAAGAATGGTGAAATGGATTTTTTTATATATGTGGATCTATCCCTAAAACGTTCTAAAATTTTTGCCTAACAAGGTTGACTCAATTGACCTAGTATCATAATTTAGAAAAACTAACTAGGTTATGGACTAGGTTAGCCAAGGGCTGACCTAGTCCCTAATGAGTTTTGTCAAATAATAATACAAGGTTGATGTGGTTGACATAGTCATATAAACTACCAAAAAGGGATTTAGTCTAGGGAAATGGCTATTAAAGGTGGTAAATGAATAGATGAATGTGCAAAATTAGAGGCAAAGCCTAGGGGAATGGTTTTTAGGATATAAGTTTTTACATAGTAAGTGGAAAAAGGGATAACAATCTTAAAAATCACTAATGGGCTGCTCACCCCTTTCCTAGTTAACCCTTTAAATAAACACTTGGATAAATTGAGACTCGATGGGTTATTATAATATAAAATGCATCAGTAATTGATAAAGATTGAAAATATTATTTTTATACATATTTCCCACTCAAATTTCATCACATGTCAATTAGGTGAAATAAGTGATGGTGCTTTGATAAATAATAAAATAACCACACGATGCTGAGGCTAAAAAAAATTTTATTTTGAAGAAAAAATAATTGAAATTAAATTACTAAGATGGAAATCATTTAAAGGTAAATGTATGTGTACCCTAACTTACATTTATCACCAAATGGTTGTTTGTTGTGGTTGTAATTTTTATTATGGAGGGCATAAATACTACTTTTGACAAACCCAAGAATAAAAAACTTAAAGAGCAAAAACAAATAAATGTAGGAAAGCCAAGATAATTTATTCTATGTAGATGGGACATACTTGGAAATTTGGCAAGTGGAGGTGACAAGTGATATGTTGGACCAAATGACCAAGTCAAAATTTAGATTAAATTGGGTAACTTGAAATCTAAGGCTACTGAAGATTGAAAAACTCAAACAAGTAAACCTTAAGCAATAAAGTCAAACTCATCAAGTCAAACCAAGGATATATGTCAAAAATATGGTAATCATACATCAATGTGAAAGTAGTAATAATATTTACTTAAACAAAGATGGGCCAAAAAAATTATAAAACAACATTGAGTGAGAAGTAACAATACTTAATCATCAATGGAAAAATGTTCATAAAAAGGGGGAAATAACATTTGCGAGTGAGAAGTAACAATCCAACCTCACTCAACAATGGAAAATTTACATGAATGTAGAAATGGACTAAATCATCTACAAAAAGGGTGGTATAATAATGACAAATGGTAAAATAAATCAAGGTATGTCTAGAAATGTAGATCTGAGGTGTAAATAAAGTAATCCATAGTTTTTCAAACATGTTATTTTACTCTAAGGATAGATAAAACTAAAACAAATTAGTGCTAGCATGTTTTTAATATGTGAAGAGGATGAAAGTAGAGAAGAAGGAAAATAGATTTATAATCACACAAGCCTATCAAAGGGGGGAATGAAATGGTTGGAGGGGATAATGAATGAAAAACCAAGGTAGAGAAACTCTTTATTGAAGTCAAGACATTCAAATTAGATTTTTCAAAATAAGAGGACTTTTGACCTTAAGGACTCTAAATAACTTTTCTTAGCCACACAAGCCTCAGGTCAATAAATGAAGTATATAGATCATTCCATGAAGGCTATATGCATGAAAATTAAAATGGACCTACCTTCTCATAATGTGTTCCCCATTCCTCAGGACCCCTTATAGAGTCATTGGTCTACTACGAAGATTGAGTACTTATGTGAGAAAGTAGGTAACACCATAGAGGTTATGAAATTATCCTTTTTCCAATCTTCTAGCCTACCACACCCTAATAGACCTCATCTTTATTTTGAGGCCAACTATGGAGTTTGAGTTTTGTTTAGAGATAGGAGATGTGTTTATGACCACATCTTTTTGGTGTGATTTTGAATTTTGAGATTTGTATGTTATTTTTTGTATATCATTGCCTTTTATTTCAAATTATTTGGATTTTAAATTTCTTTATGGATATTTTATATTCATCTTCAATATGAATTTAAAAAATCAAACATGTGTACTAAATATGACTTTAATTTGAATATTTGGGACTTGGTTGATTTAATTTGAATATTTGGGACTTGGTTGTTAAGAGGTAGAAATCAAATATCATGGTGTCTAAGAGTATCACAAATCTAGGTGAAATAAGAGTGTTATCTTGACTTCGTCCTTGTTTTATTCAATGTGGATTGAAAGAAAATAAAATCAAGTGGAATGAGATATGAAACAATTTGAATTACTTCAAATCACAAAAAAATGTAATAAAAGAAAAAATATGGGATACACTGATAGTGAACTGTGATTCCTTATCATAAGAATGAGGGAAATGTAGAAAAACATGTTAGCATAGATTATTTTGAAAATGTCATATATCAAAAAGAAATAAAATGTAATGTTGATAACAAGGATAAAAAACTCATAACCATTATAAAACACATTCTAGATAGGGAATGAAAATATAGTGTTTTTATGAAGAAGGCTAGGTCCTATCTATGGTCTTACACTACAAATCATATAAGATAAACCTAAAGGGGTGAAAAAAGCATGTGAAAAAAGTATGAGATAAGAAAATATGGTATTTTTGAGGAAGGCCAGGATCTATTCATGGTCTTACACTAAAAATCACAAAATAGAAACCCAAGGGGTACCAAAAAATGTGTAAAAAGTATGACAACAAAGAGGATAAAAGTACATCATTAGGAAGAATGAGTCCTATCTATGGTTTTACAATGCAACTCATAAGAAAAAGGGAAACCAAAAGACCAAAAGGAAGGACTAAGGTTTTTAAAAATAGATAACTATTGTAGAGGGTTAGACTCGTGTAAGTATCCTACAAAAGTGTTAGATAAATAGCATATATAAAGCATGGAAAATAAAAGAAATATTTAGAAAAAATACTTATTAAATAATTATACATTGGTGGGCTCTTTGAAAATATGGCCTTCATTAGTTTGAAGGCATTAGGTACTTGGACCAAGAATATCTTGGAATAAATAATGGCCCCACCATTTTTGTGCATATTTACCTTTTTTATCATGAGTGTAATATAATTTTAGGATAAGATCACCAACATTAAATGTGCAAAATTTAATGTGTTTGTTATGTTGTTTTACAATATGTTCCTTGTATTAGTGATTATGTTGTAAAGAATAAATATGGTATTCCTCAAGGAGATCAAGAGAATTAAGGTGAGATTAACATAATTATTTATTTGGTATGATACTAGAAGAGATATACTGAGAGAGGAAATCTCAACTTCTAATGGAAGGAATGATTCAGAACCACAAACTAGAGAGAATTATGTTTCCCCAATGGTAGTGTGTATAATAGTGTGATAAGCCTAAAGATTAGGATAGAGATGAATGTGCCAATCCATGCAGGTTTCATGAATTATCTTTTGGATAATTTTATTAATAATTTTTTTGGTGGCCTCATCTTGGCCATTATATTATGGATGATAGGGAATGGATAAATTGTGATTGATATTAAATTTAACACAAAATTGTTTGACATATTTGTTTTTTATATGACCACTATTATCTAAAATGATAGTATGAGGGTCACTAATATGGAAATTGATTTGATTAAAGATAAATTTGGATATGGTATTACTAGTGACATTAATAAGGAGCATATCCTTGACCCATTTGGTAAAATATTCTATGGTTGTGATTGTAAAAGCATGCCCATCTTGAGATCGAGGTAATTTGAAAATGAGATCTAACTCCCACATGGAAAATGGCCAAGGAGTTTCTATAGTTGAAAGTTATGTTGGAGTTTAATGAATTAAATAATCATGAATCTAGTAAGAATTAAACTTTTTATCAAATTCAATGGCATCATTTTTAAGAGTGGGCCAAAAATATCCCATATGTAAGAATTTATAGGTTGTATCATGTCTACTATAGTGGCCACCACAAATGCCTCCACGTGCTTGTTTAAGAAAAGGAAGAACCTCATCTTGCCTAACATAGTAGAGGAAGGTATCATCAACATTAAGATAATATAGGAGGTTATATCAAAATACATACTTAAAATCTTATTGGAGAATGCGAGTCTTTTCATGGGAAATGAGGTTGGGTGGATAAGTTTGGTGTTCTAGAAATTGAATGATGTATTTACATCATGGGCTTCATCAAATGGTGAGAGACTCAATGTGGTAGATAAGTGAATCATGTGGTTGAGTATAAGATGGAGATTTTATTATTTGGATAATAAAAGTGGGATCCATAAGAACTTGGTGTAGATGAAAAAGAGATGCTAAAAAGGTGAGGGAATCAGTAATAGAATTTTGATCTTGATGGATAGGTTCAATGGTGAAAGAAATGAAATAATAATAATGATTGTTATGATTGCTAATGCTGCTATAAAAAAATGTTTGCACCATGAAATTAATTATTCACTTGGGTTATAAAAATAATTATTTATGTCCTTTTAATGTATTGGTTAGAGAATTTGATGGGAGCTATCAAAAGGATCTTAGAAATATTGACCTATCATTATAGGTTAATCCTACACATGTGGTTACTATTTTATTAATTATCCATTACACATGATTCTTTGATATATTATTAGGAATAACTTAGATACATACTATTTAAATATTATCTTATATAGTGCATTCGTTTGTAAAATAAATTCATGACAATTGGGTAATTAAAGTTTCTATAATTCCATATGATCATCCTCTTGAAGAAAATAAACTTATATCCAAAAAACTAGATATAAAGCCTACTAAGGCTCACTTACCATAAAAGGATGAGAAACATGCAATCCCATTTATTAGGTGGATATTACTTGAGATATCATTAGACCAAAGACATAAAGTGGATTCCATGGAATCCCAATCTTCTACTACACACCATGATCAAATATCTAGAGCAACTCAAAATGTCCATATTATTGTTATACCAAAGAAATAAACAAGAAATCAATGATGGGTTCCAAGAACCCATATTCCTATTACTCTTAAAATTGATACATGACCATATATTAGTATTCTATATACATTGAACACTATTGATACCATAATGAAAAACATTACACCTATATATGCTCCTCAATATCGTAACCAAGGTATTACACCATTTTATAGTGGGGAGATACTTATGACTATCCATTATATGGAATGATAGGATTATATTCACTCTTTAAAAATACCAAAAAAATCAAAAATTTCATAAATCCAAAAACACTTTCATCACTCACATGTTCTATTGGATCCTTGGCATCCATGTGCTAGTTACATGTTGATGGATGACATACTTAGTTACTCTTGCATACACATATGTGTCACACTTCTACTTGAGTATTATATAGGCATAAAAAAACACATGATACATTCCTATTTAATATGTTAGACCTTCCATCTAATCATGTTATATGGACATTAAGGGAATCCACTTTGTTGATCTTGATACACATAGGTTATATGGTTCAATGATCACTGTCCACTATCATGTTTAAGTTAGATATGTACTTACACATGAATTTATCCATGATTATATATTACAAAAGATACTTGATATGCTATACACTTTACATATTTTCCTATCACATTATATCCATGGGATAATATGACATCTTTGTGCTAGTTAATTATGTTTTAATTTATGCACTTCTTTGAGTGTCTTGCCTTGTTATTGTCTTGATTTTTCAAGCATTTTAATATGATCCTTTACATGAAACCCCCATGCCTATGTATGTTTTTAGTGACATTTAAATAGTACAATGTTTATTATATGTAAATTTTAGTTTCATTCTTGATTTTATGGAAATTCGAATAAGTCATGCCCCTTTTGATGTGCAACATTTGAACATTCTCCTTGTTTATGGTCTCATTGTACCTTTTCCTTTTGAATTAATTTTGAGTGTTATTATCTATGTGTGATTATTGACTTGTTTATATTATAATATTAATATATATATACATTTACATGATCATTATCATGCATCCTAATCCTTTATATGATCACATTAGTTTTATGCACTTCAATGATACATTTACCTAGACATGTTCCTTCAATTTTGTACATGGTTACATTCATAGATTATAAAGTTTCTTATTATTTTAAAGTGAGGTAACTACCTTTTAATGTCTTTCCTTCACCTCAAATATGGGCATATTAGTGGGGGCATGTCATAGAGACATGTTCTCCACACTTATCATAATTTTTAGATTACATTGGGGGAATGCTTTGGAATCATGTTATTCACACTCATTCAATATGTGATAAATATATAAATTTTTAGATAAAATGGGGGCATGTCATATGGGAATGTCTTCCACATATTCAAAATTATTATATATAGTGGGGGATTGCTTTAGAATCATGTTTTCCATACCTATTTAGTATTCAACATCTCTAGATTATAGTGGGGGCATGTTTCAGAAACATGCCATCCACATTGGTAATTATATAATTTAAAAATTTCTCCATATATAATGGAAAATTATTTGGATGCATGTTCTCCACACTGACATAATTATCTAAATTAGATAAATAACATAGTTATATGATTTAAATTCATGATTTTGGCTTAATTCTATACATTGGTACTATTGATATACATAGTTTCAACATGATACATATCTAAGGTGCATATTATATGAAACATGTGAATAATATAAAAAAATACAAATCAATGTTAGATTCAAAAACTTTTATATGGACTATTCCTATATCAAAAACTTTTTCATACTGATACCCCACATAAATTTATAAACTTTTATTGATCTAAACTAATGAAATAGTTGGTTCAAATTTTTATATGGTGAGGTGATAAAATCACTCAATATCCCCATGTTTTTAGGTTGGAATTGATCATAAAATTCATTATGTTATAATTATCATTGGGTTTCATGGTTGATTTGATCTCAACTACTAGGTGGCAACTCACTTTTTCTCCAAAGTTGGAGGCATGTTCCTTCCTATATCTCTATTTATCTCTCTATCTCCTTGGATATATGCTCCTTAAATATTTATATATATTTATCCTAATCTTTTTTTTAGATCATTATAATTATACATATTTTTCAAAATGACTTGAAAATAGGCAAGGTGGCTATATAAACATAGGTTTACTCAAAAAACTTATTTTTTTTGTTTGAATATGTTTCAAGTAGTTTCAACCTAGATTATATGCACTAATTTTATAATGTGATATGCTTTTGGTTAAATTTTAGTCACTAGTAAATCACTCAATTTGGACACATGAAAAGATAAGGTGTCTACATACCTAGGTACACATTCCATTCCTTTAAACTATAAATTTCATTACTAGATTAAAAGGGGGCACGTGTAGATGATATTTTATGATTATATATCACCTCAATATTAGACACTTATAAAACATAGAACATGGCTATTCATCTAAAAAAATTTCCCTTCCTACTTCCAAAAGTTTCACTTCTACTCAAACTTTGTTCCCCTTGGACTCTATGTCTCAGTTTGACCAGTCTTATGTTGATGACCCAAGTCTTATATCTTGATTCTAATGATTAAAATTTACTTATCTTAGATCTCTACAAGTTTTAAAAATTTACCTACTATCATACTCTATGGACAATAATGTCTAAGACTATAGTAGCATCGAAATTACTATCATGTCTAGATGTAAGTCTCTTATGCCCTATAGAAGTTGATATAAATGAAACATATCCTAATGGACAACTTAAGTGATCAAATGTGAGTTATTACTCTATAGAAGTTGATATAAATAAAATATTAACCCTCATTCATTTCTCACCTATGAATACCTAGATATAACAAAAAAATACCAAAGAGCATTCAAAGAGAGTTTAATTAAAAAAATATTCCCTATTTATTACTATTTCAATACTAGTCATAAAGATACACATTTATAGATTTGAATTACTAAAGGAGCATCCCAATAGCTCAGTTTTATAAATTACATGATAGGTCACTATTGTACTTGATTTTCATATATTGTATGATTTAGACACAAGAAAATATAGAGTGGAGAAATACATTAGTCTAAGGCCCTCTTTAAAGTATTGACTATGTAGGTAGTATCCTTTGATAGTGGGGTCATTGAGTTCATATCAACACCATATGTCTACTAACCCATTTTTCCCTAAGGTCACATTAAACATAAAAATATATGTTTTTAAATTTTCACAAGAAGTGACTATCTGTGAACTACCTCATAATGCACCAAAGTAAAGGTGAAGAAAAAACCAAAATCATCAAGGTGGTTGCATTCTATTTCAATATATATTTCATAGAGGACACTATCATTGAACCTAGATAGTAGTGTTAATACAACAATCCTAGAATGACATTACTATCTAGAGAGTGAAATGTGTCAAATTAAAGATTTGATGATTATTCTAAATTCTCATTCTTTCTTGCTTTTAGCTTGTTTCATATCTAGAACTACATTAACATCTGAATAGTCTAATTACTTCACTTCTTTGTCATTTTATATCTAATATAGTTGTACTTTTCATATTTAGACTATTTTAACATAATAAATTTAGTTTATGATTTTATATGAGTTTAACATCTAATTGGAATGTTATATATCTGATTATCATCCTCATGCCATTTCAGTTTTACATAGCCCTTTAATAATAAAGATAACCCCAATATAGATCTATTTTAGGGTTAAACACTTTCATTAGCTTATCCAAAGTAAATAATTCATGCCTCATGTAGAGCTTAGTAGTTTTGATTTTCAAAAACTATTATTTTATCCTATCCCTTCATGTAATCTAATTTTGAAATATGTAATTTAAATCATTAATATTAGCTTCACCCACAAATAAATTAATCAAAAAATAAGACATGTGTCCTAAGAGAAAGTTATAGAAATAAAATTTACATAATGTTTTTTTGCTTAGGTGTACTACTATGATAGGCATTCATACATTATATCATATTATAATTCATGAGTCAACCTACATGAAATTATCAACAAATTCCATTTATAAAATTGTTCTTGTATAAAGAGACAATACCTAGAGGCAAGTCTTATACAAGTAAAAATTTTCACTCCTAGTTCATAGGCTATCTAAAATATAGATTATGACTTTTCATTTTGTTTCATTTATTCCTAGAGATCACTCATTAAATTTAAAATTTCTACCCTAACCTCATTTATGGTTTTACATGATTTCTCAAAAGTATCCATGATGTCATCATAATATAGTTGGTTTTGCACACCATATTCTACTTGATATATAGGTATGGTGTTTATTATTTTAACTGAGATATTTCACTATCTATACTAAGGGATTGGGTTTTAGTTTCTTCTATATCCTTTTTTTAAGATAAAATATCTTCTTCCTAAATGATATTTCCTCCTCTTATTATGTCATGGCTACCTCTAGTTTTGACAATGCCATGGTTTCCTACGACTTTACTTCCTTGTCAAGACTAGGAGACTTCTCCTCTTATTATATGATTGGAGATTTTTTATTTTTCTAAAAATGAATTAGATGAACATATTTGAGAGATATAATATACTATTTTTCATATCTAATATCCTCACCCATAGATTCAAGGTCCTCTATGCCTATGGATGGCTCTTACATAACCACTTATTCTACAATTTATTCCCAATGCTCCATAGCTTCAACCTCCTCACCAAGGATTTTAAGGACTTATATGACACATTTTATTTTCTAAAAATCATCCTCTTCAGAGAGGTTGATTCTTATTATTATTTGAGGTATAATTTTTAATAGTGAGTCCTCAAATAGAGTTTACACTCATCAAAACTAGGGGTTGAGAGATAGTTGGATCTTCCTTTTCATCATCTCATATCTCCATAATAAGTATTTTTTTAGAATTAGGTTTTAGATATCCCTCAGAGGTAGATTTAAATGTCCTTATATTTTTATTCCTCTTCTTTTTTGGTTCTAAATATGGCTCCTCAATCATAATTTGTTCTCTTAAACTACATTTGGGTGTAAGGGAAGAATGAAATGATTTTTTTTACCTAAATTTTTGTCTTCAACTTGTCTTTTAATTTTTTTCCCATTTGTATTTTCCATATACCTTATTTAATAAATTATGATTGAATATTAATTATATCAGCCCATTTTGTATAATAGATGATACACCCTAAACATATGTACTTTACATAACCTACATGGTACCATATAGAAAGTTAGGTATATTTACCCTCCACAGTATTTTTTCATCCATGTCTAAGATGATTCATAATCTTCATGGCATATTTTCCTGATGAGACCTATTATCCATCACATGTGAAAAACTTGATAACCCAATATGATATAGTCTTCCAAGGTTTTAAAAGACTCTCTATCTTAATTCTGTTGGTTAACTAGTGTGGATTGATGAGAAACTTAGGCATGAATTCCCCTTCCTCATGAAATATTTTAATCATATATACAAATAAATATTTACCTAATATTTACATCACTATATCAATAATCCCAAACAATTAGCTAATGATGAAGCTACTAACTAGAATATTGGTTACCTTCACCTTTTAAAGGTCCCATTTTAGTAATGTGACAAACACTTATACTAGAGAAATTACAACCATATTGCTTATTTATATACCATAGATATGATTTGATCTTATAGTAAGAGATCCATTATTTAGGTTCATATTTATTTTTATACTCCATCCATAAAATGTGTTAATCATCCTTAAAGCTTGCATAAAATTATTGGCAGATAATTAAGAGTGTGATTAGTAGGGTTTTAGTAACAAATGATAGTGTAATTTTCAAACATGAGAAATATAAATATATTGAGAAATGGAATAATATTTAATTTTTGAAAATTCTAAAATGATTTTCTTATCTCTTGAAATATGCCAAGACTAAATTGGTTTATGAGATTATATATCTTTCGGCAAAAGAAATTATGATTATTACATTTGGCAAGATTTGAGATGACTCAAGTTTGTCTTATAAATTATTTTGTATGTAAAAACATTTATTTGGGGGTGAATGTTTATTCAAAATATAATTTAAATTTCATATATTATCCATTAATTATTCAAGCAAATCTAGAGAAATAACAAGGCATAATCAATCATTCTTATGAGAATGAAGTAGGAACATAAAAAATGAGCAAAAGATCTATATGGGAAACCCTCATGGAGAAAAAAAAAAAACTAACACATACATTATAATAAAATAATATAAGTAATGGATCCAAATTTAGTGAGTCACCAATGCCGTAAGGAGCACCAACCCCTTCTCTAGTGAAGCACTAATTCAACTAGTCCTTTAACAAGCACCAAATTACAAGGAGGCATCAACCCCATCGGTAACTCAACAAAAAATTAGATAAATTGAATCTATGATCACCATTATACATATTTTTTTCACTCAAATAAGTATTATCACATTTTTTTCTCTTCTCACTCTTTCATC
The DNA here is from genome assembly GCA_037957365.1 of Torreya grandis. Classification (NCBI taxonomy): domain Eukaryota; kingdom Viridiplantae; phylum Streptophyta; class Pinopsida; order Cupressales; family Taxaceae; genus Torreya; species Torreya grandis. Next base: position 97,651 of record JARHVA010007481.1, on the reverse strand, counting down.
TCTCTCAAACTGCCTATTAGGCCTTCTCACTCAACTAGCTCTTTCCTTAGTAGAATTAAGTCATATAACCTTGGTAATCACCTATATTAACATAATAATATATTAATTAAATATTAATCACATATATAATGTTATTAAATTCATTTACCTATTTTCCAAAACACTATATCATTCACTCATGTGCTCAATATTCAAACTAGTCAATTAGGCCTATTAGACCTTCCGTTTATACTTGACTCTTGATATTACCCATATTAGTCAGATAATAATATTTAAATACTTGTATCAGACTTATAATATATCAAAAAACACTTTTAAAAAGTGAAAAAACCACTACATAGGTTGGTCATTACCCTTAAGGGCCAAAACCACCATTAGGCCTAATAGAGACCTAATACAATTAGGCCTTCTCAAAGTACATGTTTCACTTTGGCCTCCTTGGAAAACATTGAGACTACAGAAATGGATGAAAAACATAATAAAATATTAAATTTTACCCATAATAATATCACTTTATGTCCCTAACACCATTTATCTCATTTCACTCCTTGAACCACATAATTAGGTCTACTCACAATTAGGTCTTCTCACTGCTAGAAAGTCTATCTTACAAATATAAAACATACACTAAAATTTTAGAAATAAAAATATAAAAAAATAACATTTATATAACCTAAATTACCTTAGTTTCATCATAATATTCATTTTATTTCACCAAATAGAGTAGAAGATCTTAAACCAACCATTTTCATATGTTCACTTAGAATTGCACATAGGCTTTAAAATCTAGTCAAGAACATTTGAATTTTCACACCTTCACAAGAGTTTATTATAGATATAAAAACATTAAAAATAAAATATTATACCTATAAAACAAATTAATTTTTATTTTATTATTTAACTCTATGCAAAAATACTCATAAACATCATTCTCACTCATACAAAAAGTTCCTTGTAGCTCCAAAAACATAATCATGAAAACCAAGTATTAGAACACCTATGAGAACACTTTTATGAAATTAAAAAGGGTTTAAATTATAATTTATAATAATTATAAAATATTTAAATATATATATTACATGTTTCAATAATAATATTGGTCTTATATCCCAATCCCATGTCTTCAACTTACATAGACTTTACTGTGTTAGACATGTCACTTTGAGAATAAATTGTTGCTTATTTATGTGCATTAACAAAACTTATATTCAAGGTTAAAATGTGATATATTTTTTTAAATACTACCCCATTCATTTGGATCCATCCCTAATCCACTATAACTAATTCCTAATCTCATTCTCACTTTTGCCTAGTTTTCTCACTATCTTCCTCATTAGGCCTGTTTAGCAATAGGTCAATTTCCATGACTGGTTTAACACATTTAAGGTCTTTAAAATAATTATAAAATTAAATGGGCACAAATTAAAAGTATCACACATCATCCTATATCCATTTTCATGCTTTGACCTAGTCAACCCTACTTGTTACATCAAAAAATTTAGAAACAAGGGGTTTCTTATAGATTTCACTCATTCTTCTGATAGACTAATGCCACCTAGACAAACCCAAGAGAGTCATATAAAATGATACAATCATAAAAATAGGTAATTGAATCCATTCTGAGACATTTCTAATGACATCTTTCTTATCGGGTCATTATGATTATTTTAGGAGCGTTTTGATTGATTTTCATTCTTACCAATCATTCATAAAGGATTACCCTTAAAATAGAAAAATAATGATATGAAATTAAATATATGATAGTTAAATAACTTACATGACATACTCAAGATATCATACAAAGGTTTCACATTCTAACAAGCATAATAAAAACATTTTTGAGTCTACAACACTTCATTTTATGCATAAAAAATCTCAAAACCAAATTTCATGCTTTATCCTTTAGGATTTAACATAAAACTTGGTCAAAAAACATGACACAACCTCTCACGCATATAATAATTCTCTTATGATCTTTGTGACCTTAGAAATTGAACTTGACCCCTCATTAATTCACACTAGGTCTATTGTACACTAGGCCTTAAACTGCCAATCATACTTAGACCTTCATCACACCTTGAAACATTTTGTACTATTCTCAAAAACTCATATTCATGTCATGAAAACCTCATAACATGCTGAAAAACTACCAATATTCTTCACACAAATCTCATAATGCTCATCTCATCATGTTACCAAGCCTATACCTTATTACTAGGTTTCTCAAGTATATGTCTCATGAACTCATATTCAATAATAACAAAGACAACTAAAAATGACATAAATTTTATTTTAATGAAATAAATTAAAACTTCATGCATACCTTAGAACATGTTATCAATAATATCCCCCTTTGTCATTGATGGAACTCACTCATTGATGGAAATTATTCAAAGAATCTTATCTTACTAGGATACATCTCCCCCATACAGATCAATCTCCCCTTTGACATTAATGATAAATTACTACCGAAAAAAAATCAATAAATAGGAATGATATATCATATCAACAAGCTCCCCTTATGTCATTACATACCTCAAACACCTTCTTCTCAACAAAATGATATGACTTCCCCTTTAACCTTACATTTTGTGCACTTCTTTCCTACTCATGGAGCTAAAAAACCTCCTTATAAGCTCCCCCTTAGTAATTTTACTTGATTAGTGATTTATAGGAATATAAATCACATCCAATTCTTGTCTTAGATGTTCAAAAGTAGCCTTTAGAAGAGGCTTAGTCAAAATATATACAATCTGATGCTTGCTAGACATAAATTCAATCTTAATACTTTGTTCACTTACCTATTCTCTAATAAAAAATACTTGACAAGAATTTTATTGGTCCTTAAATGCATGATATGATTCTTTGAAATACTTATGGAACTAGTATTATCATAAAACGTAGGACTAGGACCATCAAAATCCACCTTGTAGTCTCTTAAGTTGTGTCTCATCCACAACACCTAAGTACAACATGAAGTTGTTGAAATGTATGCATGCTCAAAAGTAGATAGAACCACATATGGTTATTTCATTCATATTCATGAGACTAGGCACTTACCTAAGAAGGATCCTCTACTAGTGCTCTTTCTATCATTTAGAATCTCATCCCAATTTGCATTGGTATAGGCTACTTGGTCAAACTTCTTACTCCTTAGGTAATATAATCCATAATCCATAGTTCCTTTGAGATACCTAAGTATCCTCTTGATTGATTATAGATGAATTTCCCTAGGATCTATTTTAAATATTCCCATAATACCTATTTATTGCATGATTCTAGGTCTAAAGGTAGTAGTATACAAAAAAATCCCAATAATTGATCTATAGTTTGTTTGAATAACTCTTGAATATTCATCATCCTTGCTTATCTTACATCTTGTAAACATAAGTGTACTTAAAACTCTTCAATCTTCCATCTCAAACCTTTTTAACATCTCTTTTATATATTTGACTTCTGAAATAAACATACTTTTTTTAGATTGACTAATTTGAAGTCCAAAAAATAAGGATAGTTCTCAAAGCATAGACATTTAAAATTATCACTTCATCACCTTTGAAAAGGCCTTGATCATATTCTCATTAGTTTCAAAAAAGATAATATCATCCACATAGACCACCACTATCAATTGATGGTCATTTTTAGTCTTGATATATAGGTTACTTTCTACAATTCCTCTCTTGAAACCTTGGTCCAAAAGATACATTTCTAGTCTAGCATACCAAGCTCTATGAGATTATTTTAGAACATAGAGTGTCTTATTCAACCTAAAAACATAGTCCTTGTTATCAATCAATAGGAAACCTTTAGGTTGCTCAATGTATAATTCTTATTCCATGTTCCTATCTAGGAAATCTAACATGACATCCATATGGTATATATTCAACCCTTTGAAGCCCGTGTAGACAATAAATATCTTAATAGCCTATAACCTTGCTACAAGAGTGAAAGTTTCCTCAAAGTCCACTCATTCTACTTGAGCATATCCTTTATATACTAGTCTAGTCTTGTTTTTGGTGACTTCTCCATTCTCATTCAACTTATTTATAAACACCCATTTTATACCAATGATATTTTTATCTTTAGGCATAGGTACTAACCCCCAAGTTTCATTATCCTCAATTTGACTTAACTCCTCATTCATGGAATCTATCCAAAACTCATCTTCACTTGATTATACATAATTTTTAGTCTCATAAACCTTCACATTTATAATTTCTATTATCTTTTGTAAACTTTTTTTATAACATCTATAGGCATCACTTACTGATGAATATCCCAATAAAATACCTTAATTAGACATTGACTAAAACTTTCTTAAGGCCTCATCATCTCTCTTGGTATAAAATTTACTCCCAAATACATTAAAATGTTCAACACTTACAACTTTACCATTCCATAATTCATATAGATTCTTTTTAGCATTAATCCTAATCTATCCTAAATTCAAAGTGTAAATTACAATAATCACATCTTCTATCTAATATACATCAGACAAATTTGACTCATTCAACATGGTCCTTACCATATATTTAACTATTATGTTCTTTCTTTCAACCAATTCACTCCATTGAGGTGTTCTAGTAGCTAAGAACTATCTTCTTATTCCATTGACCTCACAAAACCCATCAAACTCATTGGATCAAAACCCTCCTCCTTTGTCAGACTTAAGACACTTGATCTTCACATTCATCTCATTTTAAACCAAAACCTTGAAAGTTTTAAACTTGCCTACAGACTCTGACTTTTCCTTCAAGAATGTGACCCAAGTCATTCTTATGAAGTCATCTATAAGCAACATGAAGTAGCTATCACTTTTAATCCTTTTAGGGACCGAATAGATCAATATTAATTAGTTCTAAAGGTCTATTAGTAGAGTATTAGTTAGACTTGAATCTCCTCCTAGTTTACTTACTATGTTAACATGCCTTTCAAAGAGAATTTATAGGTTTGGAAATCTTCAGCATGTTCTTCATGGATCCATTAGATATGATCTTCACTAGATTTTAAAATTTCATATGACCTAACATCCTATGCCATAGTCAAATTTCATCTACCTTATTCATGAAAAACTTTTATTTTGTGATCTCATTCAATACATATAGATTATTGTCATTTCTCTTACATTTAGAAATCATCCATCCAAATTTT